>VDFB02102491.1:0-35299 GCA_007258455.2 Sequoia sempervirens | reverse complement strand
TTTTAAAAGTTGTAATAAAAAATTCATAATTAATTATTTATTTGAAAAAATTACAAAGAAATATGCATCACATCAGTACATGAGTCTGCTACCTATATCTAAAATATTATAAAAAAATGTTATCATTTTATTATGGTTAGGGTGGTCAGACAGACACCTACTTCTTATTTTTTCCCTAAAATTAAGTACTACTACATTGAAATTTCAAATTTTCACCAAATATATTTTTTTTCTTTTTTAAACAAACCTACTAGTTTAGAAACTACATTCAATTTACTCTGATTCTATTCTTACATTTTTGGAAATAATATAGATAGCTTATTCAAATTTTTACGTCAAGTTTCCTAACTTTGATTTTTCTGATTTTTTTGCCACTTAAGGGCCTGTTTTTTCCATGATGATCATCCACATGCTCGAATAAAGAAATGAGCAGCTCTGCGGAACAGCTAGCATCTGAGAAAATGATAACAGCAGAATTGGCTGAAGCCATTATTTCAAGAGACGTGGAGATTGCTTCTCTTAAAAGCTCTCTCTTGCCTCCCCCTACATAGCCAGATACCATTTGGTTGGTCAGGCAATTGTACATCTCCCATTGGGAAAAAATTAAAGCCTTTTTCCTAACACTGCAACCTACCCTCTGATTCATCACCAAGGTTTCTAAGCTGAGCCAGGAGGCCCATGATACGATTGAGCAGTTCCCACGGTTCATCTTGGAGAAGGTTCCTGAGGCAAAAGATCTGCTCATCAAGCTATACTTGGTCTCTGATGAGAGCCTTGTCGAAGCGGGTATTGAAGATCGGGATGTTGCTGCTCAAACGGAAAATAAGTCATCCATTGCCACTTTGTCTTCCAGTGCACTAAAGTAGTCACGACTATTCTGAGTAAGACACTGGATAGCATACGGGGAAGTTTCTTTGAGTTAAGCAAGATGGGATTACCGTCCCTGTTCCTTGAAGATGGCTCTATTGCCACGACCGAGCAAATTACAGAAAAGATAGAAGAAAAGGAAAATGATCTGGAGGCTTTCAAGGATTTCAGTCATTCTCCCACAATGACTGAAATTGAGGGAGTCATTCATCTGCTCTCACAGCTACTATTCCATTGCGAAGTAGGGGCCGGTTTACCCAATGTGTTGCCTCACAAAGAAAGTATTGATCTAAGTGGAGCACAGGAGAATTTGTGCAACATGATGAAGCCGTTTGAGGATGAATGGTCATCTTTGCAGGTGGCTCTTTCCAATCTCTAACTCCATTGACCTAATAAAATGGCACTCTAGTCTGTGAAACTAGAAAAATTTTGGGTTCTCCGTTCCTTAGTCGAAACGCCCCTGATAGTCGCCAAAAGTTGTTAATTTTGGGTTCTAGGTTTTGTTATGTCGCTCCATGTGTCTACTCCTCGCAACTCTGAGTCTCAACATTCTTTTCGCATCCCAGGAAACTCTGCTATGCTTCCACATGTTGCAGCTGCAGGATGCTTTTGATCATGTTTCCTTGACGCCTCATCGGGCTGCGAAATGTTGCCATGAAGCCCTCATTCCTAAAATATTTTGGAAGGCCCCACAGTTGCTAACTATATTGTACACTTGCTACATGTCTACCATTCGCAAATCTTTCAGTGCGGAAATGAAGTAGCAACTGCGAGCAGCGAAATGCTGCCACACATCTCTTTTGCGCCCGGCTAGTAATTGTTCCCTTTATTATTGATGAAGTGTTTGGCCATTTCGACACGTGTGGCGTTTACGCAAGTCCTCATCGGCAAAGGAGAAGTGGTTCATACAGGCAACGAAAGGTTGCCACGTGCCTATCTAGTGGATCTCATATGCGAGCGATGGATTATAGAAACCGAATGAGGCTATTGGCCACTGCATGTCATTATCATTCACTCAGGAGGGTGACACTTGTCTGATCAGGCCTAGCCGGGACCACCACCATCATTGAAAAGGATGCACCTACACCTGGGACGACCCAATGCTTGGTTCCAGATTGATTATGTTGCAACGGCTTTGGGAATATTCTGATTCTTGCATCATTATCGGGGATTGTGAAATCTTTTTTGTTGCTGCTCTTCGAAGCAGTGGGAAGTCTTTCTGCTATATATACTTTCTCTGTTATGAGAAAAAGGGTCAAGAATTTGAGGAAAATGTTGGTTTTGGTAAAAGACGCCAGGCCTTTATTACTATTTTATTTGATTGCAAAAACTCTCAGACTGTGCTAATTGTTCGACCTTTCTATTTTTCATGCTATTTGATCAAACTGTAAGCTATGTTTTTTATTGTCTGGACACTTCATTTGATATGTTGGATGCAAGTTTGCTTACCTAGATCATGTCTAATGACACTTCTTAGCAGTAGGAATGTATGCAATGTTATTTTATGTCAATGAATGAATTGTCTATGTTATAATCTTAAGTCTTTGATGTTTTGGAACACTACAACACCATTCAGGCCCTTAAATCTATGATTTATCGTGCCCATCATAATTCTTGGTGCATCGCCTTAGGTTAGACTTTATTTTATTATATTTGCTTCCTTTTCCCTTTCCAAACCCCATTATAGAAGTAGTCAACTTCTCTAAAAATCTGGAGGTTACTTAGTTTAGCGCAAAAGGTCCCCCTTAAACTGAGTTTCCCATAAGGCTCTGTTACCTCATCAAATTTTGGCATCAACAGTTCCTATACTCTCCATCTATTCTCCTCTCTCTATGTTGAAACACTAGTGTTCTTGTGTTCCCTCTCTCACCATACTCTCCATTCATTTCCCACAAAATTTCTTCCTTCGCTCCTTTGCTACTCGTGTTCTATGGTTTTTCCCTCTACACCATTCCAACCTTCCTCACACCTTACTTTGCTCATGTCTTCACCAAAATGTCACGCCCTCCTGCAATCTTGTTCCATATCCATCTCTCATTCCTTGGCCTTCTTTTTTTTTACTCATTTTTTTATCTCATCCCAATATCATTACATTAGATCCTACCACATATTGCAAGAAAGGAATCTAGAAATTGTGGCGAGAATTTAGACAATCTCTTGCGGTTGCATCTTATTGGAAAAGAGTAATTACCACAGCTGGGTTTGAATCATTTTGTCTTTTCTAGAGAGTTATCAACTTCCTACAATCTAATATTCTCCATTTCCTAAGCAACCAACTTCTCCACCGATTATCATCTAATTTTATTTTTATCTAGTCTTTCCATGTAGTGCAAGTTTGTAAACCACCTCTTTTTGATTATATATGCAAAGGCTATTATAATATCAATGAAATCAATAAAAAGATATATTATCTAGATGTTATAGCATATTGTTTGTTACTTGCTCTATTTCCCTTATGTTGTTACTTGATAGTCTTTGTTTCTTCTACAATTGGTATTAGAGACAATGGTGTCAGGTTTGAATCCCTTGGGTAATGTTGGGGGGGAGATTGTTGGTAGATGGTCATCACTCCCCTCAGGATTTGTGGCATGGACTAACTACCGCCCATGTATTCATTAACTCTGGAAGTTGTATCGGGCATTAATAGGTCAACCTTTTGGTGCAATGGAAACCATGGGGCCAACAGTTGGTATCAGAGCCCAACTATCTATATTTTCTTATGATTCAATTCTAGATTGCTATCTATGGCTTCTTCTTCTGGTGCTACTCTTTCTAGTCTGCAAAATCAATTATTATTGGCAAGAATTATGAACACTATTCATTGACCATGAAAGCCCTATTTAGATCACAAGATGTATGGGAAATTGTAGAGAATGGTCATATAGAACACCCAGATGCAATAGCATTCAATGCACTCACACAAGCTGAGAAAGACACTTTGAAGGAGCAAAGGAAGAAAGATGGAAAATCCCTCTTCTATGTTCATCAGGAAATGCATGAAAGTATACTCCCAAGAGTAGTAGCAACAAAGCAAGAAAAGGAGGAATGGGACATGCCTTGTAGGTTGTTTACCAAGGTATGGACAAGGTTTAAACTGCAAAATTGCAATTTCTCGGAAAGGATTTTGAAAACTTATTAATGAAAGAATCAGATTCTGTAGAACCCTTTTTCATCCATGTTGTTGGTTTGGTCAATAAAATGAAAACTAATGGAGAGGTTGTTGAAGATAGGAAGGTTGCTGAAAATGTACTTAGAATCCTCCCTTCAAAATCTGATCCTCTTGTTGTGACCTTAGAGGAAACAAAAGACAAGAGTCAATTTAGTGTTGATGACTTGAATGCCTCTCTGATAAATCATGAATTTAGGCTCATTAGGTCTTATATCAATTTGGAAAGTGCATTTTCATCTCAATATTTTTTAATTTGTGGTAGAGGTAGGCATAATTCCAATTCTAGGAGTTCCACTAGAGGAGGACGTAGCAACAACCCTGTAAATATTGCTCCAGAAGAGTTCAAACTAGAAATTTTAGCCACTCAAGTGCTTACATATTTGATAAATCCAATATTCAATGTCATTATTGTAAGATATTTGGGCCTTATGCAAATGAGTGTAGGAAGAGACAATATGACCAGAATAATCAAAAACAAAATTAGAGTCAAAATCAGTTTGGGAGTACACCAACAAGTACTATGTTCATTTCAAGTACTAGGATTGTTGAAGCAATTCCTATTTGTTCCCCTAATGAACGTAACATTGTTCAAGAAAGTCCCTATGATATTTGGTATTTGGATTCAGGGTGTAGTAATCATATGACTAGAAATGTGGATTTATTTTCTAGCTTGGATGAGTTAGTGCAAATTGAGGTTACTCTTTGGAACAATAACAAAGTGACTATATTAGGAAAAGGTATAGTTGATATTTTAACTAAAGGGGGAGCAAAAAGTTATTCATGGTGTCTATTTTGTTGATGGTTTGAAACATAATTTGATGAGTATTGGTCAATTGATCTAGAAGGGTTATAGAGTTTACATGGAGAATACAAAGACTATGATTTTGGATATATTGTCTAGCAACCAACTGATTGCAAGAGTGTAGATAATAAGTAATAGGATGTTTCCATTGAGGATCAAACCTGACTTGAAGAACAAAACAACTCAAGTTGTTCGTAAACCAAATGATACACAATTTGGAACTACGTTTAAGGCAGAACATTCAAATTTGAAAGCTAACACACAATCCAAAGATTTGGCACAATCTAGAACAACAATAGAAACAAGCACTGAATATGTTTCTTCTAGCTCCAAAGAATAAGACAGTATTGTAGAAATACAATCAACATTTCAATCAGTTCTCAAAGATGAATCATGGCTTTGGTATTTCAAATTTTGGCATTTAAATTTTGATGGATTAAATTTTTTGCATAAGAAAAATATGGTAAAAGGTTTTCCTTTGATACAAAAACAAGAGAGAATATGTGAAGGATGTATTATGGGAAAGTGGCACAAAGAATCTTTCATGTTGGTAAATCAATTAGAGAAAGAGCACCTCTAGAAATTGTGCACTCAGATTTATGCGGTCAAATGCAAATGTCGTCCATTGGAGGCTGCTCATATTTTATAACATTCATTGATGATTTCACAAGAAAAAAGTGGGTTTATTTTCTTAGACATAAGTCTAATGCATTTACTTACTTTCAACATTTTAAAGCTATTGTGGAAAAGCAAAGAAGCTACTATATTTAAGTTTTAAGAATAGACAGAGGAGGTGAATACGTTTCTAATGAATTTCTGATTTTTTGTAAGAAGCATGGTATTCATAAACAATTTATAGCCAGTTACACACCACAAAAAAATGGTGTCGCTAAGAGGAAAAATAAGACCATAATGGAGATGGCCCGAAATATGTTGATAACAAAGCATCTACCAAAAGAGTATTGGGATGAGGTAGTAGCAACTATTGTTTATATCATAAACAAATTTCCAACGAAATGTGTAAAAAATAGAATTCCTCAAGAGGCATGGACCGGTATGAAACACAATGTTTCTCATTTTAAAGTATTTGGTTGTGTGGTGTATGCTCATGTACTTGATGAGCTAAGAAAAAACTTGGACAATAAAAGTGAAAAGTTCATTTTTGTTGGCTATTCAAAGGATACAAAAGCATACAAGTTGTTTAATCCAATTACAAAGAAAGTCATAGTCATCAGAGATGTTCAATTTGTGGAAGAAGTATGGGATGGAAGTATAGATAAGACTATTAACATAGTTTCAGTTGCTTCACATGATATGACAGATGAGATATTTGCACTTCAAGGTACAACTTATATAATTCCTCCCACTCTTACACAAACATCACAAGTTGTAGCCCAAGCTACACCTTCATCTACAACAAGGATATCTTCAAGCGTGCAGCAAACACCATAACAAACTCTAGCAACTCCTTCAGCTGGAATACTTGGAGCAAGTCCATAAAGCTTAGTGAACAATAGTTCTTATTTAGACCCAACTTTGACAAGCATGCTACTATACAAAACAAGGAGTTTAAGTGAGTTATATAATGTTGATACATCTAATTCATTATTTTCTTTTCTTTCTAAAGTTGATGATCCATTATCATTTGAATAAGTTGTAAAAAAGAAACATGGACTCAAGCCATGGATGAAGAAATTAATGCTATTGAAAAGAATCACACATGGGAGTTAGTGGATTTTCCTAAAGGAAACAATGTGATTAGTGTGAAATGGATTTACAAAACAAAACATAGTGTTGGTGGAAAAGTGCAAAAGAACAAGGTAAGGATAGTAGCTAGAGGTTTCACACAATAACCAAGAGTAGATTACAAAGAAACTTTTTCTCCTATTGCACGATTGGATACAATAAGGATAGTGTTAGCCATTGCAACACAAAATAGATGGCCTACTTATCAAATGGATGTGATGTCTACATTTTAAAAATGATTTCTTGAAGAGGGAGTATATGTGAAACAACCACAAGGCTATGAAATACTGGGTCATGAAGGTAAGGTGTACAAGTTGAAGAAAGCATTGTACATGGACTTAAACAAGCTCCTAGAGCTTGGTACAGTCGGATTGACTCTTATATGTTTCAGAATGGATTTCAAAGAAGTAGCAATGAGCCTACCTTGTATATCAAAATCAATGAGCAAGGTAAAATTTTAATTGTGAGTTTATATGTGGATGATTTGATATTCACTGGTAATCTTTCTATAGATTCTTTTAAGGCATCAATGAAAAGTGAATTTGAAATCAAGGATTTGGGGCTTATGAAATATTTCTTGGGCATCGAAGTCCATCAATATAATGCTAATTTTTTTATTTCACAATCTAAATATCCTGGTGATGTCTTGAAAAGATTTCATATGTTGAATTGTAAGGCAACCCCAACACCAGTTATGACAAATTTGAAGTTAATCCAAGAGGATGATGGATCAAGTGTTGATCCTACATTGTTTAAAAGGTTAGTTGGGATTTTAATGTATTTGACAGCCACAAGACCTAACATTATGTATGGTGTAGCTGATTTCAAGATTTATGGAGTCTCCAAAAGACTCTCATTGGTAGGCTGGTAAAAGAATTTTGAGATTGAGTCCACTTCTAGTGGAAGTGTCATTTTTCAACTTTAAAATAGGTAGTCATTCAGTTTTTAGAATAGATACCCTTTTTAAAGTGGGTACTCATTCCAAAAGGTTAGAAAATCATAATTCATGTTTCTCATTTGGATTTATGCTTAGAAAAGGCATTGTAACCCAACCCTTAGCCTTAGACCTGCAAGTACAAGGTCATGACAATATCGAGAGAAAAAACTGACCATGTCAATATGGTTGATGGGGTTTTTTTTAGAATTATTTTATGAAATTAAAACCCATTTTAGATGAGATAGTGTAGATTCTAAATATGTAATTTTTTTTCAATTGGATTATTTTTTCTATTTTTCAATTAATTTATGATGAAATAGGCCCATAAACTTGAATTATCAAGGATTTTTAGTATTCTAATAACTTTTTATTAAAAAAAAATTTTGAATTTTTTTTACAAAAATGTACTTCAAAAAAATCTTTTCAATTTGAAAAAAAAAATGATAAGTTTAGTTCATCTTATGTGTGGCGTACATGACAATTTTTCAAAACACCAAATATGGCCAATAAAAAATTAACAAAAATAAAATTATTCAATAAAAAATTACAAAAAAAATATGGAAAACATGCTCAAGTGAGTTAAAAATATTTTCCCAAAAGGATTCATTAAAATATGGTTATTTAGGTCAAATAATGGATGGCGTACACATGCATGGTATAGTATAAAAAAAAGTGACTTTTAAACAATGGTTTTTAGAAATGTCCATTGAAAATCAATTTGTATCATCTGGGTATTAAAATAAATTACATATTTGAAAACTAGACTCTGAGTACTACATTTTATGGTCAGTGACTTTTTTTAAGATTTCATCTCTAAGTGCTTCAAATTTTAAGGTCAAATGTGACAAATTCTGAAAATCATGGAAAACACTTCGACCTTTTAGCCAAAAAGTGGACTCAACTTCTTGCCAAAACCCATGTTAGTGACACAAAGAACTTTGGAATTATGTATTTCACTTCAAATGAATTCAAGCTAATTGGATACACAGATAGTGATTTTGCTGGCAACATTGATGAAAGAAAAAGCACCTCAAGCTACGCATTCCATTTTGGGACATGTGTTGTATCATGGGCGTCATAGAAGTAGCTCATTGTTACTCTTTCTTCAGTTGAAGCTAAATATGTAGCAGCAACAAGTGCAGCATGTCAAGCTATATGGATGAGACGAATGTTGAGTGATTTGATGCATCCTCAAGAAGAAGCAACTCAGATTTTTTGTGACAAAAATTCAGCCATTGCTTTATCAAAAAATCATATTTTTCATAAAAGAACCAAGCACATAGACACCTATTATCACTTTATCAAGGAATTGGTAAACAACAAAGATATTTGTTTGGAATATTGCAAATCACAATATCAGTTTGCTAACATATTTACAAAGCCATTAGCAAAAGAGACATTTAAGTATTTATGGAGTTGTCTAGGAGTTTTTATTCATTACAACACATGAGAAGTTTGATGATTTTTTTTTTGATTTCTAGCAGATCATAATTAAGGGGGAGTATTGGAAAAAGAGTAGTTATCATAGCTAGGTTTGAATCATTTTGTCTTTTCTAGAGAGTTCTCAATTGCCTACAATCTAATCTTCTCCACTACCTGAGCAATCAACTTCTCTATCGATTATAATCTAATTTTATTTTTATCTAGTCTTGCTATGTAGTGCAAGTTTGTAAACCGCCTCTTTTTTATTATATATACAAAGGCTATTTTAATATCAGTGAAATCAATAAAAAGATATATTCTCTATGTTGTAGCATATCATTTGTTACCTGCTATGTTTCCTTATTTTCAACCTTCCTCACACCTTATTGCTCATGTCTTCACCAAAATGTCATGCTCTCTTGCAATCTTCTTCCCTATCCATCTCTCCTTCCTTGGCCTTCTTTTTTTCTAACTCGTTTTTTATCTCATCCCAATATCATTACATTACAAGCTACCATAGATTGCAAGCAAGGAATCTGGAAATAGTGATGGGCATTTCGACCATCTCCTATGGTTGCGTCTAACTTCCAAATGCCCTATCGACTCTCCAAAACTTGTTCAACCCCTTCTACCCATGCATTTCTCGGAATTGTCTATGTAGCCCTCAAAACGGATATTTGACCGTATTTATTAATTAATGAAAAATAAAGATACAATGCATTCTTTATTTTTAATTAATTAATAAATACGATTAAATGTCCGTTTTGAAGGTTTCATGTCTATACGGCATTTCTCTGTATTCTTTCCTATTGGCCTCTTTCCACGTGATTTCTGTTGCCCTCAAACTGCCCAAAACTCTGCCTATATCGTGGGTATCGAGTCAATCTTCTTCTACACGTTGTTCTTCTCACAACCTACCCATGCTTCCTTCATTCACATGAAAAATCCAATGGAAATATGGGTGAGGATAGGGGCACCATACTTTATTAAATGCATAGCTATCTCTAAGTTTCTTGCGGCTTTCATCATTATTAAAAGTTATCTCCTTGCTGGGTCATTAGTGTGAATGCTATGACCCAGTTCTTATTTTCTTTCTCTAGCCTTTGACCGTGGGATGTGACAATACTTTATTCCAAGGCATAGCATTAAGAAGGAAAATAGTTTTGTGCAAATAAATTCTCAACTCTACGGTCTTTATAAGACCGGTCACTGGTATTATGGGGCTAATGATATTATTAGAATAACACATTCGTTTTAGAGGGTTCTCAATTAAGGTATCACTAAATCAAGTATATATGTCAATACTTAGCGATCAATACATTTAACAAAGGAATAAAATCTATTTGTATCTTTCGGCAGGTATAAGATTCAGAATGGCACTCATGACCCATATGAGGACTGTGTCAGCAATGCGTATTTACAAGAAAATGAGAAATCAGGACCATTCTTTGTCTGCTTCCCCCAGTGTAGGTGAATTTCTTTCTAAGAATATGGTGTATGCAAGAATGAAATAAAAAGACCTGAAGAAAATGAGCCCTGAAGCTTTGCTTCATATTTCATGATCTGATTTCTACTGTTGGTGCATGGATTCCAGTTCACAAGCAATTTAATGTGAGAAGCCACTTGAATCTCTTTAGCTACCTTAACTAGGCTTTCATATGGGGGAGTCAGATGCATTGGTTATGCAACAACCATCACTT
Organism: Sequoia sempervirens; assembly: GCA_007258455.2. Classification (NCBI taxonomy): domain Eukaryota; kingdom Viridiplantae; phylum Streptophyta; class Pinopsida; order Cupressales; family Cupressaceae; genus Sequoia; species Sequoia sempervirens. Next base: position 24,656 of record VDFB02102491.1, on the reverse strand, counting down.
TTGTGCCTTAAATAGAGGGTAGTGTTGGAGAAGATCTATGGTTTAGATAAATTTAAAGTTGCAATATAGTTTATTCAATTTGCTTTGTTACGCTATCTTAAAAATTATTTAATACATAAATTAGTATATTCATATGTAGTTGTTGTTTTTAATAAAATTAAACGATCTTAAAAATATATAAATATTAATTAAGGAATCTTAGAAAAATATATAAAGAATTCTAAATAATAATACCTATCACAAAAGATTAAAAATTTAAGCATGTTTTTCATAAATCTTTCATTTTCAAGAATAAAAATCAATCATGAAATAAATAAAATATAACATACAGAGAAAAAATATCAATCAGAGCAAATTAAATTATTCTGAAAGAATAGTAGAAACTATGAAGATTGAGGAGAACACAAGGATGTCCAATATGTGACTTTCCAAATGAAATTAACATTAGACATCCATTTAACCAAATAATCAACAGCAGATTTTGAATGTCCTATTTAACTAACACCACACAAACTGCTTAAGCTTTACAAAGAAGAATTACTCAGTAAAAGGAACAGAAAGGTAGAATGCATTCTAATTCTAAAAGGCCATCAAAGTAGGTTACAGTGCTTTCCTGGTTTATTATTTGAGGCTTCGGATGTTCCAGCTAACAAACAAGAAGCAACGTATCAATTATTTAAACTTTACCAAAAAACATGGCCTCACAGTAAAAGGAAGAGAGAATTATAGTGTATTGTAGTCCCTAAAAGCCATTTTTGGGTTAGAGTGCCCTCAGATATTCACAGGCCTTCACTCTCTTTGAGTAGTTGATTATCAATAGAATACTTGTACGTGCTGCACACCATAAGCTACTGGATCAATGCTCGAAACTACATGAGCATTATAAACAATACCAATCGTGATATATTGTAGACTAGCAAACAATATTGTAACTCTATCACTACTTATTACATAGTAAATTTCAGTAGTTCACTCAACCACCATTCATCTTTCATCATTTATGGTAATTAAAATATCACATGAAAGTAGAAAGACTTAGTATTTTATTAGTCATGAAAGCTTACTCTCACTAAGCTTACAATTAAATAGGATATGCACTGTAAAACCGTTTATTTCAGCAAGAAGGATTTAGTAGCTACACGGATTCTTATTTAAAACAACGTTTTAAGGAAGTATGCTCTCTAACAATCCAAACCTTCAACCAACATGAAAGTTATTTTCCACGTAAAATATATTTATGTCATAAAAAATCTTAAAATATCATTTACTTTGAATTAAATGTGTATTATTATAATTAGAAGCATCTATTTATGTAATGCAGTTAGTTGCTACATGCATTAATAAAATTATATAATTATACATATAGATAGAGAGAATGGATAAAATATTTTAATATTAATTATTTACATATGTAGGGGAGATGTCTGAGTTACACCCCCCATTCAATTACCGTCACTTCCATGCTCACTCCACCTCCCAAAAAAAAATCACTTTGATCCATTAAAAAACTTTATTTTATCAAATAAAAAATTGCAAAAATACCAATGGCTGCTCATAACACAATGTGTAACTGACCAATGTAGATAGACAACTAAACATGCATTTGCATTTATAAAAAAAGTCAACTTGCACATAAAAAGGCTCATTTACAATTAATTTAAAACCTTTATTGTTACAAATACCCCCACTTGCAAATGTTTATCCCTCATTATGTATATTATTTTAATAAATACACATGCACACTTAATGATGGTTTACATGACATAATCACAATCTCCTATCAACTCTATGGGATTTGAAATGCACAGTCTTCCACACACTCCCTGACAGATACATGCATTAACTTCATTTCCTATAGGTACCTACACAATTAAATACTGGTGTAAGGCTCCCCAAATAAACATCAAATCCAAATATAATGCAGAATTCAGTCATATCATATTTAAAAACCTACGTAATTGGCAACTACAAATTCAAATGCTCAAACAAATTCAACTTTGAAACACAACAACCAAATTGAATGCATTCAATTATTAGATTTGAATTCCTAAATAAGAGGGGGAAAGCAGCCAGTGACATTCACAATTGCTATTTGTGAAGAATTATTCTATGCAAAATTTAGAGCATCGATAGGCATCCTTTGCACATTCCTCCAATATCCCAAGTTTCAGATTGGTACTTTATAAATTCTACTTATAGTTATTTTCATGAACTATGCATTTAACATTTATATTTATGCAAATCCTTTTTACTTTACTTTATAAGTAAATGAAAGGCCTTTTTTGGTGATAGGTTTTTCCTTACAAACCCCATTTACAAATTCAATAATCTGTGTGTTTATTTACTATTTTTGGTTATTTCTCTGGGTTTATATTTGTCATTTATTTCATAAAAGAATCCTTTATATTCAGTGTCCCATGTTCTTTCTACAAATCGATAAAGGCATTTTGAATCATCTGTTAGACTCATTTATATTCATAATAAGTGTACACATTAGCTTGCATTTTCACTATATATGTATATATAATTGTTTGTTTGTTTATTATTTTCATTTATTGCTCAGGGTTTATATTTGTCATTTATATTATTTGTCTCTTCTTCATTTAGCAAATTGAATATGAGCATGTTTAATCATCTGTTAGAATCCTTTATATTCAATATAACTGTACACATCAGCTAGCATTTTCATTACATACATGTACATATATATATACATGTATATATATATGTCTGTATATATTTATATTATGATTATATGTGTATATATGTGTATTATGTATTTAAAAACATATACACAAATATATATACATATGCATACATATAGATACATACATATAAATATATATATACATGTATATATTGAACCATAGATTTTAGGGGAGTGAAATGCTACGACTCTCTTTTGCTCAATTAGTGTCTTTCACCTAATGGAAAAAGATAGATCCCACACCTAAAATCTAGGTGGTTCGCTCAAATTAAAGTATGTATGATGGAATTAATCCTAAATGCAATGATCTAGATGTAACAAACTGATAAAATCGATTGATTAATGAATGGAAACTAAAGAAATGAAGAGTGTTTGAAAACACATTGTGTAATGCAAAAGCACCTAGAAATGAAGGTAAACTACGACAGAAATGAAAGAAACTAAAGAGGTGCACCTGTAAACTTTCTGGAGGTTTGAAATGATTTTTGAAATGCTGCTAATCCTGATTTTTAGGCCTAGAGGGACTCATTCACCATTATGGGAAAATTAGTCCTAGTTCTGTGAAATTGTTCTGGAGCCCATTTTGGACAAAAGGGTATCCCAAAATGTAGAAAACCAAAATCAATCCTGGAAGTGGGACTCATTCTCCACCCATGGAAAATGAGTCCACTTTTGAATTTCTGAATATTCAAAGGTGGAAACAGGAGCTTTCGATCTGCACTTTTTGCTTCTCCAGGTGTTCGGTTCTGAAACTATCAGATTCAGGCCTGAAAGTGACTTTTTGTGCGTATTTTAACTTATCCAATGAAGAGATGACTTGAACAACTTTTTAATGCAATCTTCAATGATTTATAAGCCTCCAAGATGTCTAAATCTGCAAACACAAAAGACAAGAAAGAGAAATGTTGGATGTTAGGGCATGGGAGTTTGCCTTGGTCAAACCCCTTTTAGGTAATTAAACCAAAATGATGAAAGAATGTAATGAAGCATGAAACAATGGAGTTAATACCTTTCCATGATGTTTGATCTTGAATTTCTGCAACAAAACATGAAAAAACTGCCCTTGAATGTCTTAGGAAGCTAACTTGATGATTTGCAATGGTGAAACCCTAACTTGCTTGACTTGATATGGAAGATTGATGGATGAATGAATGGGGAGAGATGTGTAAACGAGTTAAGAGATGAATGGGGGTTAAAATGAGAAGAAAAACACTTATTTATACACACTTATGCCCTAATAACCCAATAATACCTCATCACAGGATGACATGAGCCATTTTTGAATAAAAACTCAAAAGAAATTTTGAATTATTTTAATTTTGGAGTCAAGAGGGACTCATTCACCACCCATGGTGAATGGGTCCCACCTTGGCCTTATAAGTCGGTGTCAGGAATTAAGTCACATTTAATGTTATTTGTTAGGTTTACATTAAAAAATACACTTAATTAAGTCTTATTAGTGCATAAAGGGGTCAAATACAACATAAGAAATGTATAAATAGTGATAAAAAGCCTAGAAAAGTGTGAAATATTGTTACAAGACTTTACAACACTTTAGAATAGGACTTGATAAGGGATAAAAAGTTGATATTTAGATAAATTATAATGAGAAAAGTCTAGAAAAGTGTAGAAATGTGTTACAACACTTCACAACACCTTTACAAGACATTGTTAAATGCATTTGAAAGGGTGCAAGGCATAGTGTGGATGTGAAAAACACCTCACAACACCAAATAAAGACCTCATTAAGCCCAATTTATCATCAACTATTCCCCAAATCAAGCAAGTTTTATTTTTTCTATGGTACATATATATACATATATACATACACAAACATGTACATATATATATACATATATAACTTTGTTTCTATTTTACCTTTGTTTAAATATTTATTGTTTAGCTATCCAATAGAACCTAGCATTTGATTACTGTAAAATGTGTTACTATTTTTCTACTTTCCATTGCACATACAACAAGCCAACATACATATATTTGTCATTTATTTCATAAAAGGCTCCTTTATATTCATTGTGTCTTTATCATTCAACAAATTGATATATATGTGTGTATCCTTTTCCTATCCTTTCAAGATTTAAACAATGGTACTAGTTAATCATTTTCTTTTGCATCTTTTAGGACCCATGAAGGGTTTATTCGCTGATTGAAAAATTGTTATTGCTTGTTTATGAAATAAATCATTCCTCTTCAATTCCTTTTTGCCATGTGTTGTTTGACTTTGTCAGGTCATGGTGGTGGTTTTTTCCCATGATTTTCTTAGACTTAAATGAATATTTCCTACTCTCCATTATTATATGCCATATATGTGAAAACCCTTGCTTGGTTTTTTCTAAAGACATTTGCTTAAGGAATTAATCTCATGAAACCCTTGCCTTGTTTATTTGACATCTATCTGAAAACACACTTTTGTATTCCTGTGAGTAAGAAATTATTGTCATGAAACCCTTGGTTACTTTTTTGTGCATATTTATGAAAACCCAAGTCTGTAATCGTTCTACCTTTGTTGAAATTTATATCCTATCGTTGTTGAATACAACACATCTTCTTTCATTTACTGTAAAATCTATTTTTAATTATTGTTAAATGTTTTACCTCTCTTGAAATATCAATACTTTATATCATATATTATTTACTTTACAGCTTATGTTTTAATTGTAGTCTTATATGTTCACGGATAGATATGTGTCTATACATATAATTACACAAATATATGTATACATTTATAAATTTTTGTACATACATATATCTATGTATATGTACAGATATATGTATACATGTAACTGCGTAATTATATGTATACACAGATACATGTATACATATATCTATACAAATACATATACATACCTCTATATATACGTATATATATATATACCTAATAAAATGATGGAAAACAATGGGATACCAAATAAAAAAACATTAGTCATATGCAATAATTGGACCCGAAATGAAGTTTAATTGGGGTGTAATGGTTTTGGTGTCTACTACTAATGTTTGGAAATTAATGTATAGGTGTGATTTTAAATGGGCACCAAAATAATTTTATAAGGTGCTAACATGAATTAGACCCATTGAATTTTGAGCGGATTTAAATGATAAAATAGTTATAATTGTCTGTTAATAGTGACACAATTAGGGCCCCTTTTTGTTTTGCAATGTATATCAATGATTTTCTGTATAAATATATCTGTGTAATTATATGTATACATACATATACATACAGATATATATGTATATATTCCTATACATATAATTACACAGATAAATGTATACATTTATAAATTTTTGTACATATATATTAATATGTATACATTTGTAAAAAGCCCCAAAGAACAATCAAATAAAGAATAAATATTTTTTTTTTTAAAAGAAAGATAAATAATCATCATACCAATATTAAATGATCATATTCATACTCATATACTTCATTCCATTAAACACAAACAACATAATCAACCATGTCCTTTGGGGCCCCACAAGGTCACATCGAAAATAGACATTACTAATATCATCTCATAAGATATCAAAAAGGAACTATAAATGACAACATTAGATAAATACATACATAAATTCCATCACAAGATAAACCCATGAGAAATTACATAGCCAATTAAAATTACAAGGTAGATAACTACATTACATCATCTTTCAAATGTTACTTCATCAATATAGTTACATCATGAATCCCAAACATGTGGGATGAATACAATTTACAAGCTTAACAAAATACAAGGAGATCAACTGAAATAAATCTTCAACTGGATGAGACTGAAGCCACGAACGCTGATGGGGAACCCAACGGTGTGCGGAGCACGTTCCACCCAACCACCCCCGTGCTAAGAGGTGACAGATAAGTAACTCCGGCCAAGGATGACAACAAAAGTACAACCATACAAAAAAGTACCAACATAGATCCATCACACAATACACCGATTAAAATGAGCAACCAATAACATCAAATCACAATGTCCTAAAGATGCAAGATGATAAATCCAATATAAATGAGATCATACAACACATGCTAAAGATGCAACAAAACAATAATCATAAATCAACTTAAATCAATTCAAACAACAATCTAAATCCATTCCCATAACCGACTTCCAGAGGAACACAATAAAGCAACACATGGGCAACTAGGGGAGAGTGTCATCGCATAGCCTACATGGGTTCTCCTGGCCCTTCCTCCATACTGAGGCGCCGGCCCCCATCTATGGATCTCCTGGCCCTTCCTCCTACTTGAGGCGCCAGCACCATAGGGTAGCTCATGCGGAGCCGTAGACCTCTCATGAGGATGAGGTCACGACCTTGCCAACCACGGCCTTCTCAGCCTTCCATTAGTCTGCGGAAGCACTAATGAAGACGAGGCATCCATATTTTAAATCTTGTAATGATATTACTACCCAACCCTCCTAAGTTAATTATTAGGTTATCGCTTGTTTACTAACTCACTCGTGGGTTCTCCTGAGCCCTTCCCCTTAAACGGGGCGTCGGCCCCCACGAGGAGCCACTCTCCCTAGGGACCCAACCAAAACCAGAAAGAAACAGGGGTTGTACCATGCCAATCATGATCATCAAAATACAACAACAAAAGCAACATACGAGGCATAGACCATCTCGCAATTTAAACACCATAACATAATCTCGTAAATTCGGTACACCCCATTAATAAAACATAACTCAACAGAACTCAAGATGAAAATTCAACAAAATCAACACCCTCTGGAAAACTAAAGTGTTAAAACAAAAAGGGTTCCCACATCCATGAATTAACAAAGTCCAAAACCCAACAATGCAACAAAATTTAATTACAAGAATCGAAATAAAAGGAATAACTTATTTAATTCCATAACAGATTCAATAATAAATTCTATTCCTAAACTATATTCACACTAAAATTCAAACATAAATAACAATGCTGTCATATTCGTAATTGATTCTTCTACCAACAATATCTTCCTAAAGTTGTAATCTAGCAAATTTATAAAAACAGATATCTTTCTATTTTACTATTTACAGATTCTGCTTTATTTATAATCAGAAAAGAAACAAAATCTATATTTACTAAATAACAGTTTAATTAACAGAAAATATAACTTATTCATAAAAGAAACGGAGTATTTATATATATATATATATATTTATTTTAAAATAACAAAAAAATACTGCAACTGTTGAACAGAGAAATCAAAATAAATAAATTATTAAATATATATATATCTATATATTTATTAAATAAAATCCGCACCGCAAAAAGAATATAAAACTCGCGTTTTAATAAACGATAATTTTAAATACAAATAAATTTAAATGGGATATGGTAATCCCAACCCACGGGCACAGAACAACCGCCCGACCGTGGGCAGTCTGCGGACTGCCATGGACAGTCCGCCGACTGTCACAGGGTACCCGCCCGGCGGTGTGGTGGGTACAGCCGCGGCCGAACCACCACACGGCCCCCAATAAAAAAATAAAACAACTCCCCCAAAATTTAATAGGGTGCACAGTGCGATGGAAAAAAAAACGAAATTTAATGATTTTAATTTTCTTTCAAGATTTCATATGCTTCAATACATGCGGTAAAAATATACATATATTTATATATATATATATACACTGAAATTTAAGCATGCCCCAAACAGGGTGAAATATTTATATTGTACATTTTACTGTGCAAAAATTGAAACAAAAAGAACTGATTTAATAAAATATATGCATAGATCCGAATATCACACCCAAAAAAATTTGCTAAAATAAAAATTGTCCCTACGCAAATATATATATATATATATATATTTATTCTTTAAACAATTGAAAACAACAAATCTACTATTCATTTCCAGATTGCAATAAAATTCCTTTTCAATCAACAACAACCCAGAAAACCCCAGAAAATTCCATTAAACGAATAATCAATTCCCAATTCCCTACTAAAATTCCTTGATTAAACTATAACCCCAAAAGATTTTCTTCCCACAGTTAATTGATTTCTAACCTTATATGAGAATTTCCCACACAGAGAACAAACACTATTTTACAGAGAACAAATAAAAAGAAGAGAACCTGGCGTCCTACGCTTGCCGAAAATTTGTAGAAGCTTTGACCCTCTTTCTGCACTAATTCCTTGCTGCCGATCTTCCAGCAACAGATCCAAATCTTCCTTCCTCTTCACCAATTTTCTCCAGAAAACAGAAAAAGAAACTAAGAACAGCAAATGATTGAGAATAATCAAATTTTTCCAGCATTCGAACCAAATCCCCTCAAACAAAGAGAAACTCTTAATAAATTCCATGCCCAGAAATCCTTTCAATTCCTCTTCCCGTGAATACCAGAGGTCATATTTCAAGAAATAAAATCAAATAATATTTAACCTTAATTTCTTTTGTTGCCTTTTCCATATTTCATTTTTATTTTCCATGTATTTGATTAAAACTAAATAAATTTAAATCCACAAACATGAACTTTTAAATATATATATTTCTTTCCATAATACTTTATTAACTAATTACTTTCATATTAACAATTAAAATCAACCATTGTAGGATACAAAATAAATGTAATATTTTTATTACTACTAATATTTATTCATTACCCTATTTAATTATTATCTTATGTCTTTATTTTTATTAATTACTTAATTATTTAATTTACCACATAAAACCATTCACCACTTTTTGACAAATCATAAAATCGCAATAACATACAAAGACCAATGCAACTACACAAATGAATGTGACCAACAAACCAAGAAGGTACAAGACTGTTGACACCCTGGGAACGGAGTTACTTTTCATGCCACCTTTGTTCAACTTCCTGTCGTTGGGTTGGTTCAATGCTCGCCCAGACCTATCGAAATAGGTGGAATCGAGTCTTATTCCTGCAAAGTCTGCATCCAACAAGGTGATATACAACATATATACATATAATCAATTACAAAGCATCGTGAGAAGGATTCGCAGTGTAGCAGGGCGCTCGCGAATGAGTGATGCTACATGTCCCCTCACCAAAACATATCATCATATAAAGCATTATAAAATCTACATTAATTTGCATTAATATCATCAATTACTATTTTCTAGTTTACTGAATTCTAGAAAATTTCATCAAACGATCATAATAAAATATCATCATAATAACCATGGCGTCATAAGAGCATATAATCAATAATAGTCTATGCTACCATAACATGATATCAACAGTACCATCCAAGTCACAATGTGCCAAACAAAACCACAGAGAATGTCAAAAATTAAACAGTAGCATGAGGGGTATTACATACATACATATATCTACGTATATATATATATATATATATATATATATGTATGTATAGAAATATGTATACATGTAACTATGTAATTATATGTATACATAGATACATGTATATACATATCTATACAAATACATATACATACATCTATATGTATGTATATATGTAAACCCTCAACGGTTTGAACTGTTGTATACTCTCCATGGTGTGAGGTAACAAAAAGCATCATTCTCCTTTCAGAATGCAAACAATGGTACTCCTGGGTTTTTTAGTTGTTTTAATAATGATTACAACTTATTTTTACCATTTTCAACATTGTTTATCTGACACTTTATGACTTACAATGTACAGGATTAGTGATAATCATGGCACCACGACAAAAGAGGAAAAGATCAAGTGGGAGGAACTTAATTAGAGTACCTTGTGGAGTGAGGTTCAATGTTCTAGATGTTGTTGATGAAGAGCCAACAATCAACATCAACGAGGATGTTATTTCTAAAAATGCAAAACAAACAAATGAAAATGATGGTTTTGAACTTGTTGTTCATAATACTAAGGTAGAAATGGAACCACCTATGCATGTTCAAGAGCCACCTACTGACCATGTGACAACCCTAGATCTGTCCACAAAAAGTTGGACTATGCATCACATGGAAAAAGCAATTGCAGATGTTGAGGACAATCGAATGTCAATCAGAGGTTTAGCGACCAAATGGGGAATCCCGCCTAGCAGTTTGAGGGCGTGGCTCAATAGTGTGACATCCACAAAAAGGAAGGGGACACGAAAAATCCTATCTGACGAAGAAGAAGCTCAAATTATGCAGTGGTGTAAAGGCATGGCTAATATTGGTCACGACCTTCAAGTCTCACAACTTAAGTCAATGGTTGGAGCAATGCCTAACCCATTCACAAATGGGATACTAGGGAGGTCATGGTGGGTAGGCTTTTGTCAAAGGAATCTCGATCTGACAATTCAGACACTAGAAGGAGTGGACACAGATCGAGCTATCATGCTACGCCTTGAAATAGTTCTTCCTTCTATGACAACTTGGAGGAGTTATACAACAAACACAATGATGGGCCCAACAAAATATGGAACTTTGATGAAACAAGTGTTCAGGTTGGCAGAAATTTTGCAATGAGATTTATTGCAAAAATAGGGACCAAATGTGTTCCACAATTAATTTCTAAAAGCATAGAATGGATCATTGTTCTAGCTTATGTTAGTACACTAGGTCAAGCTATACCTGGTTACTATTTGTTCAAGTCCAAAAGGCATAGTAGAAACTATATTATTAACTATGAGCCAAGGGAATGCATGGAAATCCAAGAGTATGCTTATATGACCAAAGAATTATTTGTGGAATGGTTAAAACACTTTACAATAAATTTCCCAGGAGGGGTGTCACCAACAAATAGACAGCTTCTCATCTTTGATGGTCATGGCAGCCATGTGGCATTCAAAATGATTGAAGAAGCAAAAAGTATGGGAATAGATTTTCTCACACTTACAGCACATTGTAGCCACAAATTACAACCCCTTGATGTCAGTGTATTCTCACCATTCAAAAAATACTTCAAAAAACATAGGAGTATATGGCTCTCTACACATCCTCAACTTGACATTGGAAGGGAAGAGTTGGCAACACTTGCTAACAAAGCTTTTGCACAAGATTTGACTCCTAATAATATTGCAAGTGTTTTTAGAAGAATGGGAATTTGGCCATTAGATTGGCATGCACTTGACTTGGATATGATGCCAAGCCAAGCTTTCATGGTTGAAGATGAAGGAACCACATTAGGAGCAGAAACAAAGGGTGAGACAGTTGATCATGAGGCATAGTTCATGGTAGTAGAGAATTGTTTGAGGATAGCAGGTTGGAATGAGGAATAGATTGGACAATTTTTGGAAACCATTTTTCCAAGCAATCCCCCAAATCCAACAAATAAAGAAGGATATTGCACAGAAAACATTGAGGTAGCAGAAATTGAAGAACCTACAGTTCAAACATGTAATCAGGCAACATAAAATAAAGAGAGTCTCAATCTGCCATCCGAATTTCAAGATGCAACTTTAAACCTAGGGGTGCATCTGAATTTCAGTCAAGAGGATGAAGGGTTTTCCATTCCATTACCACCACATGTTGATCCTGAAGAGGTCATCCATTACTTCACGATTGGGAGAAATCGGGATGCAAATGATGAAGTGGATGGAGTGGAAGATAATGACTCAAGTGATGAAGAAGCTAACCATGTGTCATGCACACAAGTTGATGACCAACAACCAACAACCAAGAGAAGCATTTGTTTTAACTCCCAACACAAAGGGTGCACCAATCATCAAATAGAGGTCGCAATGGCATGCTACACCTAAGTAGGCAATCTCAAATTTTGGCATCAGATGATTTTTTCAATTTGTTGAATGAACAAGAGGCACAAAAACCAAGAAACCAAGAATTGCAACAAAGGAAAAAGAAGCAAATGGCTGAAAAGAAGGCATAAATACAAGCAAACCTAGCATAGAGGGAGGCAAAGAGATTGGAGCGTGCTGCAAAAAAATAGAAAATTGCAGAGGAGAAGCTCAAGCAGTGACATCAAAAGGAGTTTGAAAGGGAGCAAGTAAAGATTGCTTGACACTTGAAGGAAACCCAAAAGCAAGCGGAAAGAGAAGAAAGAAACATAAGTAAGAGTACTCCTACAACTCCTCTTCCAACTCAACATCCAATTTTAAGGGACATGATTAACATTTTGTCTCCAGCCTTTGCTGCTCTTAGCAACCTACAAAATAGGTCTTCTGAATGCTTCTCTCAACAGTTACAGCTTACTCTAGAGGCAAATCAGGCATTGCTTACTTGTATAGAAAGTGCCATGTAGAACAATCCATGGTCCTTAACATCTTCTCTTGTTGATGCGGAGTCAAATGACACCCAAGGACACACCACTTCTTAATCAGATTTGTGGATGTCTGATTAGGATTTTTTTGTGAACTTTTTGACTTTGATGTGTGCTAGTGTGTTTTTAATAAAACTAAATGCTAGTTTGTTGTATTGGATAGCCAAAGGATACTAGTGTGTATTTTTGTGAAATTTTTTACTTTGATGTGTTCCAGTGTGTTTTTTGTAAAAATGAAGACTCCTTGTCTTCTTTAGAACTTTGTCTTAATCATGCTTATGCTATAATAAATTTTATTTCATCTTAGGCATGTTTTGGGATTTGTCCAAGTTACAGATTTATGCATTTTACAACAAAAAAAAAATAGCAGATCTATTATACAAACATTGAGAGATTTCTACAAATGTTGCAGCATGAAGCTTTTTGTGATTTGAAATCGGTTTTGTGTTGGTTATATTCTTCTAACTATCATTTTGTTGGATATGTGTTTGTTGTATTCATCTAACTAACATTGTTGAAAATTTAAATTTAAATTAAGAAATTAATGTAATTGAAATACAAAAAATTATGTATATATATATGTATGCATATACACATAAATATGTATATGCATACATTTATATATATATATATATGCATACATTTCTCTCTATATATATATGTACAACTATGTATATGCATATATATATATATATATATATATTTATACATACATATATATATATATATATATATATATATATATATAATATATATATGTATATATATATATATACATATATATACATACACACACATCATACCATATGGATTGTTGTGTGTGTGTATATCTATACATATACATATATACATATACATATATATATATATATATATATATATATATATATATATATACATATACATACATATATATATGTAACTATACATCTATATGCAACATATCCATAAATTAATGTATTTGAAATTGTAAATTTTTCAACACCTACATTTGGAAATCAATCTAATTGTAAATTGTAAGTGTAAGTTTATAATGAATAAGAAAAATGAACATTATAAATGAACACAATGTCTACCGGGTCACAGCCAAAGTAAAGTCTTGAAAGACTTTACCTGAATTGTCATCTTACAATTTCACATGCTCTTTACAACCTCCTTAGTTGTGTATACATACATACATACAGACATACATACATACATATGTGTGTGTATGTCTGTGCTTGTATGTATGTATGTATGTATGTATGTATGTATACACAACTAAGTATATGCATACATATATATATATATATACTTAGTTGTGTATACATACATACATACATACATACATACATATACATATATATATAGAGAGAGATATGCAACATATCCATAAATTAATCTATTTGAAATTGTAAATTTTTCAACACCTACACTTGGAAATCAATCAAATTCTAAATTGTAAGTGTAAGTTTACAATGAATAAGAAAAAATAACATTATAAATGAACACAATGTCTACCGGGTCACAACAAAAGGAAAATCTTGAAAGACTTACCTGAATTGTCATCTTGCAATTTGACATGCTCTTTACAACCTCTGAGCCATTTGACATGCTTACCACAACAAACAAATATAATAGAACAAACAAAAATGGACAACAGTTAATGAAATAAATAAAAGGGCATATTAGTTATTGAACAATAAAGAATAATAATTGAAACTTAGAGTCATATCAACAAAAAATCCTTAATTATGTGGTGCGTTGACAAACACATTTACTGAATTTCCCACCATGAACATTGTTGCACCACCTCTCCTTGTTCTCTTGTGGCTACAAGAAAATATTTACAACCATGGGTAGTACCAACCAAGGCTAGTAATAAACAAACATCATATGACCTTTGCAATAATGCATATACAACAACAAATAATTAAACAAGTTCAACATATTAAAAGTTCTATGGATATGGAAAACATAAATATATATAAAAACATATAAAATTGAATATAATTGTATACCAAGATATATTCAAGTTATATTCATTATTTTTCATCACCCTTGGATATACGAGGAATGTGCAAAGGATGCTAATCAATGCTCTATAGTATGGAGAGGATATTAGCAGAGGAGAATAATTGTGAATGTCGTTGGTTGTTGTCCCTCTTATTTAGTAATTTGAATCTGACAATTGGATGCATTCAATTTGGTTGTTGTGTTTCAAATTTGAATTTTTTTGAGCATTTGAATTTGTAACTACCAGTTACGTGTTGAAATTATGGATGCACAGGGTCCTTGAAGCTACAATTTTCAATGGAGGACCTTTTCCAAGAAAGATAATCAACCACACAGAAAGTGTTGCAACTAGACATGCACAATAGAGATTCTATATTGATCTACATTGTGACATGATTACAAATGTACAAATGCCTTGAATATATAGGAAAAAGAGAAAACCTAAGATGCATGAGATGTTGTCATGTGTCATGATCTAACAACATGTGACAACATGTGAACCCTATCTAAGAAATTATTAAATGTTGAGATAAGTTCTAGAAGGACAACTCATCTTCTAGAAGGAATCTTATCCCTGCAAACATGGAAGGGCACATTACCCCATTATTAAATGATTTATTAAAAATGCAACCTAGGATTAAATGATGTATGACCTAAGTTAACTTATGCTAGTGTAATAAATAATTTAATTACACTAACAACCCCCCATAAGTTCAATTTAGGGAGGAAAAATGTAATGATTATGGAAGATGATGAAAAGATGGGTCCCGATTACGAGGCCATGTTAGGTACCCATGTACATGATAAAGATGCAAAAAATCTCCCACAACTAGAGAAAAGGGGAAGACCCAGTGGGAACAAAACCCCTCTCCAAAATGGAGATGAAAATGAAAAAATGTGAGATAGGATGGGAAGGATGGAGGACTCCCAAATACCCCCCAAGGACACCATCTGTCACATGGATACAATACAATAGCCCCCCCATAGGGAGGAAAGAGAGCGACTATATAGCCCCCCCAGAAGATGTGATCACCTACAAAAATGGTAAGTGTATGAAGACAAAACATGATCCAATATTGACAAACAACTTGTCTCCCTTTCAGAAGAAACAAAACCAAGTGCAAGTTTAGGGATGCTTCCCATTCCGGATAGGAATTAAAGGAAGGATGAATGTGGATGATGATGTCTCTAAACTCTGCTCAAATGTCTGAGCCTTTCCTAAAGATGAAGATGCCACAATCAACTCAGGTACATGCCTAATCAATGTAGAAGGTGACAAACCAGGATGACGTGGAAACTGATGCTGAACAATATCCAAAGACTAAGATGTGATGAATATGATGGAGACTTGATAGCCCCCCTGAATGAAGTGTCCTCAAAACCACTGAAAGAAGTCTGAAGAAAATCCAATGGTAGATGCTGAAGAAACCTCAAATCTTGAATGGAATGACAGGGAAGAAGTCTCATACATGAAATTGCTGAAGAGAAATCAAGTGCCTCCAAGATAGTCTCAGGATCTCTAATCAAGGTTGAGACAAAGGGATGTGGAGACTCAAGAAAACTTTCCAAAGTGGGATTTGAATAGAGGAGTGATATCCCCTCAAGAATGTCCTCCAAACCTATAGAAGTAGCCAAGTCAGTGATACCTGAAATGAAGCCATCTTGTAATGTCAAGTATAGAAAATTGAAGGTTTCCTAATGAATGATGATGATGGAAGCCTCAATCAATGAATCTGGACAAGGAATCACTGAATGTGAAGGGATACCAACTGTCTCTGATGGAGAAGAAGCATCAAAAGAAACCTTGTCAGCCTCTTTAGAAGATTCAAGGAAATCAACCTCCTACACAACAATATCATCATGGGGTACTTGATCTGAAGAATGAAATTTTGAATCATGACCATCAAGGAATGGTGGAGTGTCTGAATCTCCATATATCTCCCAAAGCTTAGTCCAAAGGATATGAGGACAATCACAATGATCAATAGAACTCAAAATGTCACAATCAACTTGCATTTCAATGATCTCCAAGACAGTGTATCTGCTACAACTCCAAGCAAACTCATGAATACCTTCACTCGGATGGGGAACTATACCAAACAAATGTGGCAATAAATCAAGTGATTGGAGATGGTGTATGATCCCATCCCTCCATTGCTTATAGTTACCCTTGTGCAACATAACCAGAGAAGGAGTATATGCAAGCTCCATAATGAACAATCTCCAAAAAATCAATGAAAAATGACCTTAAATAGAAAATAGAAGCTTCGAAATATGATGTACAACCGAAGTGATGCTACCCAGATCAAAAAATCTTTTCCCAAGCTTTAGGATATCCAAGTTATTGAACAAATGCACCAAACTGAAAAAAAATCAATGCAAAAGTACCTGGAGCTGAAACTAATCAAGGGGTCTAGACTGATGAAAAATCCTCTAAATTATCTTCCTGATGCCACTGGAATCATTGAAATATGATGAATGGTTGCAAAGATATGAGCCTTTATGTCCAAATTAGGGTTTTTTCTTTAGTTGGTTGTAAAAAAATTATGCAAACAAAATATTGCAGAATGGATGTCACCACTAAAAAAGTGCTCGGAATTCTCTTTCCGTCGGTATCTCATTTGTTGATTTTCGATACCCTGGTGAAAAGTTATGATAAAATGAAAAAAAGGCCTAGAATAGGCACTTTGTAGGCTATCAAAATTAGCCCCCTTTGGGCTAGCTCCTTGTCATTGATGTGACTGTAGCAGAATGTAAGGAAAAAAAATGCTCCCTCCTAGAGCAGTGCAAGGGCGAAGATCTAGGTAGAGCAGCTTGCTAGCTTGGTGTTGCTGCTTGATATAGTGGACCCCTTGGTCAATGATGTGACCATGTCCTTAGCGGGGGCTCCAAAACACTCAGGCGCCGTAAACAAGTTGGAAGGATGCCGGAAGTGGTAAGAGGAATGGCCGGCAGTGGTCGGCGACAAACAACCAACTGAGAGAGTTGTCAGAGCCGGTGGGAATTGATTGGGCTAGTGAACAGGCACGCTGGCAACGGGTATCGACAAACTGGTACCGATGAACCAATGGAGAAAGTGTACTGAATACAGATAAGGGCCAGAAGATTTATCGGTGTCAGCAAAGGATGGGTGGCCAAGGTGATGGGACCATCCAAGGGTCCGGCCAATGAGGTGGCTGAAAGTACTCCCCTTCTACAACAAAGTGTTTAATGTCGACAAAGCACCGTACCCCTCTACAAATCAGAATGTGGCCAATGAAAAAAAACTCATCCATAGAATTTTTAAAATATTCAATGGGCCGACAAACAAAAAGGTATTTAGATTTTTTAATATCGCAAAAATTGCAATTAAAAAAATAAAAAACTTTTTGAATATTATGTCGACCAAGGAATTTTAAAAGCCAATGATTTTAAAAATATCAAGCCCCATATAATGCCGACGGAAAAAATATATGTATGCCAACCAAATAATAAATTGTCAGTTGCTCAAATTATTTTTCTGAAACTATAGAAAAATACCCAAAATATATTTTTTTTTCCAAACACAATATTATGAAATTGCCCAATTTTTTTGAAACGAAAAAATGCCTGCAACTAAAAAGAAATTTCCTCAGAGGACAACTGACCAAGGTGATTTTTTTACTACAAATTGTATGGATAGTATGGTTGATTTTGCAAACCCAAATACCTCTGATGGATCCTAGGTTGATGTATTTGATTTTGATGAATGGGCAAGTGATCCTTGGGTTTCGAGGCCTTCTGAAGACAATGGTGAACTCGGGTCTGACTCTATCTGCTTCAAAAATCAGCTTGGTCCCTAGGTGGAGTCAAGTAGCCTTCAATGGAAACCTTCAAGCCTGCAAAGAATCTCACACACCAACTTTCTTGATCAAGGGTTGACGTTTCATTGGAAAAGCTCTGATACCATGTTGAAATTATGGATGCACAGGGTCCCTGAAGCTACAGTCTTCAATGGAGGGTCTTTTCCATAAAAGATAATCAACCACACATAAATTGTTGCAACTAGGCATGCACAATAGAGATTCTATATTGATCTACATTGTGAGATGATTACAAATGTACAAATCCTGAATATATAGGAAAAAGAGAAAACCTAACATGCATGAGATGTTGCCATGTGTCATGATCTAACAACATGTGAACCCTATCTTGGAAATTATTAAATGTTGAGATAAGTTCTAGAAGGACAACTCATCTTCTAGAAGGAATATTATCCCTACAAAAATGGAAGGGGACATTATCCCATTATTAAATGATTTATTAAAAATGCAACCTAGGACTAAATGATGTATGACCTAAGTTAACTTATGCTAGTGTAATAATTAATTTAATTACACTAACATTATGTAAGTTTTTAAAGATGATATGACTGAATTCTACATTATATTTGGATTTGATGTTTATTTGGGGAGCCTTATATATTAGTGATTTTTCGCATGTTTGTATGCATGCATACAGTCATAGAAACATAAGTATACATGCATACATTCATAGAAACATAAGAAAACATGCATGTATTCATATAAACATATACATACATATACATTGCAGAAAATCACTGATATACATTGCAAAACATAAAAGGGCCCTAATTGTGTCACTATTAACATGCAATTAAAACTATTTGTTCATTCAAATCCGCTCAAAAGTCAATGGGTCTAATTCACATTAGCACCTTATAAAATTATTTTGGTGCCCATTAAAAATCACTCATACACATTAATCACCAAACATTAGCACCAGACACCAAACACATTACACGTCAATTAAACTTCATTTTGGTTTCGATTAATGCATATGACTAGTTTTTGTTTGGGTATCCCATTCTTTTCCATCATTTTACTACGCGTTGGTTGCAAGGTTCTCATGGCAATATAAGGTATATATATACATACATACATATATATATATATATATATATATATATATATACATACATATATATATATATATATATATATATATATATATATATATGCCCTTATATATCTTATATATATATATATATATATATGCTCCATATATATATATATATATATATCTGATACATACATATACATACATACATACATACATGCATACATACATATATATATATACACATATACATACATATGTGGCCATGTATATATGTATGTGTAATACTGTCATCATACATACATACATATCACATGCATACATGTACATGCATACATATATATATATATATAAAAAACATCAGTGTCTATTACATACATGCTATAATTTAATTGCATTATAAACTACACCTGTTTTGTTGACATAATAAAAATCAGGAGTACCATTGTTTTGAAAGGAGAATGATGTTTGTCGTTACCCTCACACCATGGGCTTGGAACAACAAAAAGCGTGGGAGTTTTACATATATATATATATATATATATATATATATGTCATATATGTATATAGAGATGTATGTATATGTATTTGTACATGAATATATCTGTACATGTATCTATGTATACATATAATTACACAATTACATGTATACATACATATATATATATATATATATATATATATATACGTAGATATATGTATAGAAATTTATAAATGTATACATATATCTATGTAATTATATGTAGAGACACATATGTATCCGTGAACATATAAGACTACAATGAAAACATAAGTTGTGAAGTAAAAAATATATGATACAAAGTATTGAGATTTCAACACAGATGAAACATTTAACAATAATTAATAACACAATTTATAGTAAATGAAAGAAGTTGTGATGTATTCAACAATGATAGGATAGACATATTCAAGCCTACTTTGAATCCATTCATAGTAGTAGGTGAAACATTAAAGTCACAAAAGAAAAAATATGATAAACCTTTCTTCTTCTTGAAAGTCTAATAAAATATATCTTATATTGTTTTTGATAAAAGGGGTAAAACAGGTTTTACAGGGACCCGAAACTACAACGTTTACAACATAGAAAAGAGGACACAAAAGTCCAACCAAAAAGACTAGTTGCCTGAGAAAAGATCAAAGGCAACCAAACGAAACAGACCAGAAAGGTCAAACCAAAAGGAACAGTAAAGTAAACACCAAAACCCCAACCATTAATTCAGAGTCTTGAGGACAAACTCTGTCTCCGCCTCCAGATTCTGCATATCATTGACACCCTTTTTAAAAATTTGAATCATCTTCGAAGTGGGGGGAACCTTTCGCTTTAGATTGGCTCTGGTTCTTTTGGAAATGCCTGCATCCGTATCCTGGCTTTTGTCCTTTTTTTCCTCCAGATCCACCACAAGAGACCCCTACTGGGCTTTATCAAGCTTTTCAATCATCGCGTTAATGATAATGGCATTATGTCTTGCAACTCGGTTGTTTTTCTTAGCAACAATTTTGATGGTATTCCTGATATTCTCAACCTTGGAGTCAATATTTCTGTTGCTATGATCTTGAACCCCACTATCCACATCTTTCTTTTCAATCTCAGCAATCTTAGCACCCAGCTCTTCAATCTTGCTTTGAAGGGCCCAATTTTTAATTTTCATCTCATTAATTTCTGTGAAAGTCCATTCCAAGAGTTTGAAGTGGGACTCCAAATTGGTTTTGGCAAGGTTCAGAACATCCAAAGAAGGATCTTTGCCAGTATTAGGACAATTTTTCTCAGGGTTAGAAGTAATAGGGGAGTCATCATTAGCAAGATTATCTAGCTGAGGTTCAGCGCAAAGCTCAGTTTTGTTGGCATCAGACTCCTCCGACTTAGAGGAATCTTCAGAATAGGAAACAAGGCTTTTGGCCTGGGGTTTCTTCTTAAAGGGGGGGCTCTCAGGCTCAAGCTCGGCGTGGGATTTACCTGAAAGGGGAGTAGGGTTTTTGTTCCCAAAAGGGACAGCATGCAAGCTAAGGGATTTTCTAGCCAGACTAGAATTAGGCAGATACTCTGAGCCACTGGGCTCAGTGTCGTCACTCTCAGAAACAGGGGAAGTTTCCTGAATAGTGGGGGCAGGCATATTTTGGATGTGTTCAACAATCAACCTTATTAACCCAGTGTGTAGGATGGGGAATCTTTTAGGATTTTTCTTATTATCCTCCAAACTTTTCTTCAAGGAGCAAAAAAGATAATAGGGGAGAGAGACCCTAACCTTGTAGTGAAAGTGGTTGAGAAGAGAAAAGTGGTAGCCGTAGACTCTGGTGAAGCGCCCGTCCACTATTATATACTCCATGATGACCCACATAACCTTTCTCCAGATGGCCTTTATGGTTTCAGCATTGAAGTAGCTATTTGCAATTTTAACCAGACTTAGCCTTTCTTTGTCCTTTTTAGGAAATCTAATCATGGCTTCATCAGAAAAGGCCCTGTCCCTGGAGAACTTCTTCCCTTCAGTAGATAAACCCGTAACATTAGCGATAAGATTTTTGCTAAGCTCCACATTCCTACCAAACAGGGTCAAGTTACCATTATTCTAATTTTTAACAAAGAGGTCCGTAGCCACCTGGTTAGAGCCATGGAGCTTCTCCAGGAAAGGAAGCAACCCCCCGCTTATAACCTTTTTCCAAGCCTTGGCATTTTTCATGTGTGTATCATAGTTGTCCAGTTCAGTTCGCTTTCTGTCTCCTCCCATTTCAGCCAACACAGTGGGGTAGACCCAAACAAAAAATTTACTAAAATTGGCCCCGCCAAATCTAAGAACCCACAAAGTGTGCAGAGCTTTCTTGCAGATTAAGCCGTTGGGCTCGGTTCCATGCACTCTAATGATTTTGATGTGAAAGATCCAACCTGTCCTCATTAAAGGGATAACACGTCGCTTTTCCATGTGATTTATCATAATTTATTAGGGCGCAGACATTAGAGTTTAGATCGCTAATATTAAGCCAAGTGCGCACATCTTTACTCCTAACCCCTTCGTTAGCGAAAAAATCCACAACAACATTGGCTTCTCTATAAGCATGTGATATTTTAACTTTGTCAAATTTGGCCAAAGTTAAAATAGCTTCATCAACCCATGATTTAATGGCTTCTCTATAAGCATCTTATATTGTTACCTTTCTTGTATTCAGCTGGTAAATGATCACACAACTTATTGAACTTTTAAATGAATGTGTACAATTTTATATATGTATACATATATACATATATACATACATAATACATATATACATATATATATACATATATACACGTATACATATACATATATACATATATACATACATACATACATATATATATATATGCTACAAAGTATTGTGATATATACACAAGTATAACATTTAACAATAATTACTAAAACATTTTTCAGTAAATGAATGCTAGTCTATTGTATTAGACAACCAAAGGATATTCGCACACACACACACACACACACACATATATATATAATGAAAATGCAAGCTGGAGTGTACAATTATTTTGAATATAAAGGAGTCAAATAGATGATTTTACAAGATTATATTGATTTGTTGAATGAACAATAGACACGGAATATAATGGAGCCTTCTATGAAATAAATGAAAAATATAAACCTTGAGAAATAACCGAAAACGAAGATGTTTTCTACTGTTTTCAATTGGCATATATAAACACACAGCTTATTGAATTTGTAAATGAATGTGTACAATGTGGGGAAAAAACCACCACCATGACCTGAAAAAATCAAATAGCACATGTTGGAAAGGAATTGAAGAGGAATGATTTATTTCGTAAACAAGCAGTAAAAAAATTTCAATCAGCGAATGAACCGTTTATGGGTCCTAAAAGATGCAGAAGAAAATGATTAACCAGTACCATTGTTTGCATTTTGAAAGGACAGGAAAAGGATACACACTTATATATTGATTTGCTAAATGAACATATGTAAAGATATATATGGATCTAGCTAAAAGATAGACACACATATATATCAATTTGATGAATGAACAAGAGACACAAAATATAATGGAGCCTTTTATGAAATAAATGACAAATATAAACCTTGAGAAATAACTAAAAATCAAGATGTTTTCTACTATTTTTAGTTGGCATATATAAACACATGGCTTATTGAATTTGTAAATGAATGTGTACAATGTTATATGTATATATGTGTACAAATTCAATAAGCTATGTTATTATATATATTGTACACATTCATTTACAAATTCAATAAGATGTGTGTTTATATATACATACATACAAATATATATATGTGTGTGTGTGTGTGTGTGTATATGTACTGTACATATATATGTATATATACTATACATATATATATATATCCACATATAGACATATATGCATATATATATATATATATATATATATATATATATATATGAGTGTGTATGTGTGTGTATATATATATACACACAGATAGACACAGTCATATATAGATGTATATACATATATAATGAAAATGCAAGCTAAGAGATAACCAAAAATAGTAAATGAACACATAGATTATTGAATTTGTAAATGGGGTTTGTAAGGAAAAACTTGTCACCGAAAAAGACCTCCATTTACTTATAAAGTAAAGTAAAAAGACAATGCATAAATATAAATGTTAAATGCACGACTAATGAAAATAACTATAAGTCGAATGTACAAAGCATAATTACAGAAAACATAAGTTGCGAAGTAAAGAATATGTGATACAAATTATTGAGATTTCAACAAAGGTAGAACATTTAACAATAATTAATAACACATTTTATAGTAAATGAAAGAAGTTGCGATGTATTCAATAGAGATAGGATATAAATTTTAATAGAGGTAGATTGATTATAGACTTGGGTTTT
>VDFB02102490.1:0-21091 GCA_007258455.2 Sequoia sempervirens | reverse complement strand
AACTATTTAAAAATCATATATAAACCAAATCGCATATTATAAACTAAATATATTAAAATAAACTATAAACTACAAATGAGATATATTGAATATGTTATAAAGTCTTGACATTTTTTAAAATGCTATGTTAATAGATCGGATATCCGATTTGAATCGGATATCCGATATGTCTGACACAAAATTCATTCTTAGGGAATAGGCTCTGGTTTGCTTTGGTGTTTGGTTAGGAGATACCAATCCTAAAATGTCAACACAAAAAGCGTGTTTAACAGCTTACTTTGTTTTTCCGGACTTCGCCCATGTGGCTGACGACTTTATTTTTAGCCAAAATTGATAAAATGAAAAGGGTTTGTAGAGGAGATTCTCAGCTTTTTGCCAATATAAATTATGTTTTATTTTGAATTTAATAGATTATTATTATTTATTTTCTACTATAATTATGACAAAAGTCCTGATTGATAGGCCGATTGTAAAACATTTATAACTTTCAAACGGTATCATATTTTTTGAATCCAAAACATGCGTCACATTCTATGCTTTGCATACTATAGGATTAAAAAAAAAAAATTGAATTTCATGAAATTTTGACCAAGTTAAGGTGGTCGACATACGAAGTTTTTATATTTTTAAAAAGTTGTAATAAAAAATTCATACTAATTATTTACATGGAAAACAAAAATATACAAGGGCCACATCCTGACATGAGTCCTCTACTTACATATAAAATCTCATAAAAATATTATCATTTTATTATGGTTAGGGTGGTCAGACATACACCTACTTCTGAATTTTTTCCCGAAATTTAAGTAATACTGCATTGAAATTTTAAATTTTCACCAAATAGATTTTGTTTTAAAAAAAATAAACCTAGTAGTTTAGAAACTACATTCAATTTCCCACATAATCTATTCTTACATGTTTTTGAAATAATATAGATAACTTATTCAAATTTTTACATCAAGTTGCCTAACTCTAATTGTTCTAAATTTTCATTGCCACTTAAGGGCTTGTTTGGCATACCATGATCCCCATTAATACACATCTATGCATTTTATAGAACAAGTATGTTGTAATTTAGATATATGTGCTTGAAAAAAAATCAAAGTGATTGCACGAACCATGATTTTCTTAGAATTCATGATAAATAAAAAACCATAAAATTATTTGCCCATGTGCCACTGGGAATAATTGTCTATGCCCAAATGGCTAGATTCGACACATGGGAAATTGCATTCAATGAACTGAGGTGATGTGGTATCCCTCACATGATGGTTTGGAGCTCAAGGATCTACATACATTTAAAGGTCATAAATTCAAGATTGGAAAAGACAGTAAGGATGATCAAGAATTGAATAACAATCCTTGGGGTAGTGTCACTTCCACTACGGTTGGTGCTGGCAATAATGGGTGGAGATGTTTGGGAATGGTGATGGACTATAGGTAGCGATTGCAATAGAAATCAAATGATCTACATGTATAGTGGAGGACGATTTGCAACAAATTGGGATCAGGATGTCAATTGCTAGCATTTTGCAACATATGTGAATTAATTGCTTATTTATCTTTAAATTTAGAAGGATGTGGTGACGTCGGTCATATGTGGAGATGGACACTTTGGTGCAATTGCACTGCTCAAAGAAGCAAGTTGCATTTTTGGGCAACATTTCAGACCAAAGGCTAAAGCAAATTTTCTTGAACAAAGATACTTTTTTCCTTGAAGTGGTGAGAATGGTGATCGGTAGAGAGTTTGTCATCTCCTCCAACAGGCACTGAGTGAACTCAGATATTTCATCTCGGTTCCTTGCCACTCTCCTGGACTTGCAAGTCCCCAAGGTTCGCTATCTATTATTGTTACAACAGGTGTTCAAGGTGAGCATATTAGTGGATGATTTGGATGTGCTCATGGTGGCAGAGCTGGGTGTCACAATTTTGTGGCCAAATGATATCGACAGGATGCTTCAGCGTGGGGTGGTGGTGGACCGCCAACTGTTTATTCTCAACATGGACAACAAAGGCTTAGCTCAACATAGGCATTGGGCCACCATTGGTTACCAATTCCTCTATTGTAGGTTGGGGTTGAATGAGGTTGATGACTTATAATGGTTCTTAGACTTTGCAGAGACGATGGTGACGAATAATTTCTACGAAGAAGAAGACTGGAAAAGGCGTCTAGTGCCTTCAAGATACTCAGCTAGTAGTGTAACACCTTTCTAAACCCAGGCTGGTAAGATAGTATTTTGATTTTGATTTGATATTATAAATGTTAAATGTTATTATAATGATGTTAGATATTGTTGATTTAGTGAAAGGTTATTATGATTAGCTATGATGATGCAACTAATTGGTATATATATGGTAGCTAACTACAGTCAGGATGTAGTATGTGCTTCGGCTATGTATATATGTATATGCACAGGTACTTTGTTGTGTGTATGTTATAGGTACCAGGTACCAGGTACCAACTCCACCTGGCTTCACAGGTCTGAGCGTACCTTCTCCGATGGTGGTTACTAGAGGTAGTCACAGGACAAATTTCCCCTACCCTACCCCACTATACCCTGTTAGGGCAGTGTTCTCCTTGTTGATGTCTTACTGTCTGGTTACCTAACGGTAACGTCCGGAGCACCTTTCAGCCGTATGTTTCGGTGCACCTTTCAGTTGTATGTGCTTTACCAGTATGTCTTGTTGAGGTATTTTGAATATGGTATTTTATGGTGGTTAATTATTTGGGGATTTGAATTGTTATTTTTTTGAGATTTTAAATATTTATTTAAATATTTACTAATCCTTTTTGGGGAAGCCATGTGTATTTTTAATGTTGCTTATTTTGTGACTTTAATTAATTGTTCCTTTTGGGGGAGCTAAAATGCATAATTTTATCAAAAATGCTTTATATCCCTTTTGTTGGTTTTGGGGGAAAAAGAAGAAGAAAGAAATGGCTATTTTTGCATGGTGAAAGAAACCCTATGATTTGGGCAATTGAGTTGGGGAGATTGTGATAGTTTTCCTGGGAAGAAATTTGTTGGTAGTAGCTTGTTGAAATCAGCGCGCCATTCCTTACTTGTTGTCTAGTTTTGGAGCTTGGTCGTGTCTCCTTCATTCAACAATTCTCCATTTCTATTTTGGGGCGAATTGAGGTAATTTTTTATTTCTTCATTGTTGTATGGCTGGTAATTTGGGAATTTACTCGTGTGTCTTGGATGGCTGGTATCTTTCTGATCTGAGTTATTTCTATCTCATAAAAATTGGAGGAACTCCATTTTTTTTTTGTATTGCTTGGGGTTTGAATGATGGTTGTTTTAAATTCAATTTGTTGCCTTGTATTATTTGGTATTGCAGATTTTTGTTCATTTCCAGCAAATATGAAATGAGTTGTTGAAAAAATTTGATTTGTGGGTTTCTTTCATATTCTTCATTTTGTTCAATTTGTAAAAACATGTTTTTTCTTTGTTGCTCATTATCCCCTTGCTAAAAATGAATTTTAAGGGTGGATTACATGTTGAAATGCCAAGATCTCAACTGGGTCTTTGGCAGATTTTAGTTTTGGGCACTTTCATTTTTGCCCAAATTTGTGCCTACTTGCAAAATGGCGTTTTTCATTGCTGCTCATTTACCGCTTTTTAAAAATGCAAAATAAAATTGGATTCCATGTAGAAACGTCGAAATAAGAACTGGGTCGTTGTCCAATTTTTAATCTGAGCACTTTCATTTTCCATGTTTTTACCCAACCATGCATTAAATGACATTTTTCTGTACAACACCTCATTTTGGGTCATAAAATTGAAAATTGAAGGTGGATTCCAACTTGAAACATCAAAATATGAACTAGGTCATGCTTAGAATTTTAATTTGGGCACTTTGAATTTTTATGCCTCTATTTCATGACTGAATTTAGCTATTAAACGTGTCTTCTTACAACAATGTTTGCTTGGCTGTGTTAAATGGCTTTTTATGATGGATTCTTGTGGCTTTTCTTTTGTTTCACATTTTCTATGGATTTTTCGTTTGGTTAAACAATAAGACCTATCTGTCTATAGGGCGTTGAGTTATTTGTCTACAGGGCGTTGATATGGGCATGTTTGAGTCTCCTCATCTGTATGAGAGGTGCACTCAGTTTCGTGTGGTGCCATCCCTTCGAGCACACATGATGACTTTCCATTCGGTCAACACTTTTGTACTTTATACCACAATGGTCATGAGTAGTTCCCGACATGTTTTTGTATGAGCATTTACGTGTTGTGATATTGGTTGTAATACATTGTATTTCATGTTTGCTCCATGTCTGATGTGAGTGTTGGCCATATGTTACCCTTGCCTTGTGATTTTTCTTGGGCCTTGTGACTACCTTTGAGCATGGTGGGGTGGCCTCTTTTGAGTCCACATGGTAGGGAGGCATTGCCACTGCATTGGGGACCGATGTACAGGTTATTGGAGCACCACTTGGAGTCATCCCCTCTTCTGTAATTATCTTATCAGATGATGTATCTTATTCATGGCTATGCCTTTTTATTTATGTATATTCCTTTATGTATATGGTACTCGCTGAGAGTGAAAATGTAATCATATAGATTAATGAGAAGAAATGTGATGTTATATTTGGATTATGAGTTCCGATGTTGGTATCAGACTTACTTGTATTATGATGATCATTATGGATTTTTCTTCAATATTTTCCATGCAAAATTTAGAGTTTTGGTTGTATATTTCCTTCATGCTTTAGTTTGCTCAAGTTCTAGAGCAATGTCGCCTTTTGTTAATGTTCTGTGTTGCGGCTGCATAAGTTCTGGAGCAACACCACCTTTTGTTATCGTTTTGCGTTGTTGTTGCATAAGTTTCGGCACATCGTCGCCTTCTGTTGTTGTTATGTGTCACTGCTGTAAAGTTCCAGAGCACTAGCGCTGGAAGGTTCCAGAGCAGTGCTACCAAAGTTCCTATGTAGTGCAGAAGTTCTGAAGTAGTGCTGCTAAAGTTCTCGAGCAGTGCTACCGAAGTTCCAGAGCAGTGCTGCTAAAGTTCCAGAGCAGTGCAGAAAGTTCCGGAGCAACAAGAAGTTCCGGAGTAGAGGGTCTGGAACAGGAAGTTCTGTAGCTAGAAGTTTTGTAGCTGGAATGTCCGTAGCTAGAAGTTCTGTAGCTAGAAGTTCCATAGCTAGAAGTTTCGTAGCTGGAACTTTCGTAGCTAGAAGTTCTAGAGCAGGAAGTTTAGGAGCAAGTTTCTGGAGCTATTATGTTGGCTCCTATTTGGATTTTCTCTGGAGGGTGGATTAGTCCTCTCCTTTGGGTTATGTTCGGCCATGTTTGTGGTCATTATATCATATTGGAAACTGCTTTATCTATAAATTATTCTTTATGTTTTCAAAACAAAAATTATCTGGTCCTCTTTTGGCTCTTACCCTTTGAGGTTGTGTAGCGAGATGTTACAAGTAGGCCCTTTTGCATTTTGCGGATGTATCTAGGAGTGGCTATTAATTTTTTGGGTGGCTCTCTGGGTACCATCTCAATACCATCTTTTAGACCCAGATTATGGGGTTATGTATCTATTTATATAATTTTTTTGATATCAATATAATACATGCAACTTTAGATGCATCTTACGAATTAAAAAAAAAGACATAAAATTATTATAATTTATAAATTGCTCGTGTTCACTTTATTTTAGATGTTCAATATAAGTAATAGTTGTCTTTTGTGGCTCAAACCATGGAGAAGAAGGTGGAGATGTGACTAATTTAACTAACCTTCAATTTAAAAAGTACATGACAAAATTAGAGGTTGACATTGTCAATTGTATGTTTGGATTATCCTTGATGAAAAATTATTATTTGAGGTGGAAGTGATATTTTAAAAAATATAATATCTTTGGTAATGGGGTGGAATTGGAATAGGACATAAGACCCTAGAGACCAAAAAGAAAAAGGCTTCTCCTACATCAATATTTATACATAACATGTAATAAAAATAATTTTATAAGCTCTAAATCTAAATTTTATTTAAAATATCATTAATTAGTCAAATACCAATGTTGGTTTGTAAAGCATGATATAGGACAAAAGGTATTTGATAATGTGTTTTAAATCAAACAAACTAAAAATAATTAGAATGTGTTTTAAATCAACAAAAGTTAAATTTCAACAAGTAACTTAAAATACTCATTCTCAAAATATGATAATGTAATAAGAAAAATAATGCTATTGCTTGAAATCTAGTTTTTAAACTTCTAATTTTTTAAATAAACGGTGAAGATTAAGAGTGTCAAATTTTGAGAGCACATAAAGTGGTCATATTTTAACCAAAAAATATAAAATACCATCATGAGTGCTCCCCTATTTGTTGAGTTCTACTAATTATTTTATAAATCAATTGAATGGAAAGCTAACAAAGATCATGTATTACTACAAGTATTTTTTCCTATTTTTTTAATGACTTAATTATTTTTTACTAATTTTCAAAGGGGACACATGTTAAAAAAGGAAAATTGAGTATGATATCCCCCTATGTAACACCCCACCATGCCTATGTAACACCCCACCATGCAAACCCCGAAAGGACAATATAATATCTAATATTTATAGCATAATTTTTTTTTAAAGTAAATTAATATGAAGTGTGCATTAACTTATATCACTAGTAATGAAACCATACATACATACATACATACATACATACATACATACATACATACATACATATATATATATATATATAACAACTAACTAGACCCTTGGGGTTACATGACTGCATTACATTATATCCTTCACACTTATGAATTTAATTATAAATATTTACATGGATACAACGTCACTAAAGATCATATATTATGAACCAATAACACATAATAATATACAAGGATCAATATACATTATAGTTACAAAAAGCATCCATCAATGATCATAAGATAATGTCAAATATTACAACCATTACATTTATATTATGAAGATACATTGATTAGAGATTAAATCAATACAACAGTGCTTCCCAACATGAACAGGAATAGTACAATAACGTGGATCAATACAACTAAAATGTATGAGTACAAAGCATCAAGACTAGATCCAACTCTGGTGAAACTATGGAGTCACTACAAATGGTAGAACTCTGCAAAAATTGATCTTTGGTTGGGGACCCAATGGGGTGCATAGCACATTCCACCTGACCATTTGGACCCTAAGGCCCACCCCCTGTGCTAGGAGATGAAAAGGACCCACAACATAAAACAGTCAAGTGAACAAGGCTAACAAGACTCCACAACGAAAGCACAACAAACACATGAAACATCTGCTTCCAGAGGTACAAGAACAACAAGAGGGGAAAAACAAACATACAAGGTTGCTAAAGGATGGAGTGTCATCACATAAGCTTGACATGGGTTACCCAATGTGGATTTTCATAGGTTACCGGCCCCCTACCTGGTTAAACCCTGACAACCTCAACCATTCCTTGGCCTCCACTCACTCATGCGGGATCAACATACCTTTCAAGAGGACAAGGCAGTTGATCTTTTCCATTCTAGGCCTTCCCACTCATCCCGAGCCTAAGTGAGCACTTGAGCCATGAGTGAGGCTAACTTATCTAGATTAAAGTGAGATACTACCCAAACCCCCTAATTAATTATTAAGTTATTACTGATTAAGGAAACTTTCAATGAGTTACCCGTACGCCACTTTGTGCGTCGACCCCCATTGAAAGCCACTCCTCCTACTAGCAACAAGAGACACATAGTCACCAATAGGGTAAGCCAACTTGCACCAACTAGAAAAACCGTATAAATATGCACATAAATGAGGCATGCAACACCTCCCACAAGATCTCTATAATAAAATAATTTCCATAGTGCAAGGCTTAAACCCACATAAATCAATATAGAATCAAGTTTTCACAAAGACTCATCATGAAATCCAACAATAAACTTGATATGGGTTACCCAATGTGGATCTTCCTAGGTTGTCGGCCCCCATCCTGCGTTATCTAGGCAGCCTCATTTGATCCCCGACCCCCATACCAACTCATACAAGCAAAACCACACTCCCCTCTAACCTTTGGAAGACTAAAAAAATCACTAATACATTGGTTTCCCATCGAATTGGCAACAATCCCATGATCTCAAAAGACTAAAATACAATCCACAAAATTACAAATCAACAAGCGTAGAAGAACGAGGGTTAACATCATAGCAAAACTGACATAATCCCCGCAATACAAAACCAACCACAAGATCAAATCCTCTCAATGACCATTAGGCACAAACGGGCTCCCACTTACAACAATAACCAAAAACAACATACATTCCAAAAATTGATACTATTCCCAATAAACAATAAAGCATTCAATTCAAGCAACCCTTACATCATGAACATGGATACTCCGTAGAACAAAATCACTTCCACATTGAATAATAAACAAATCAATTCATTCATGGGAGAACATTATAGCACCATTTCTAAAACTCATTAGATAAACCTTAACTTTTCTTACTAAACCATTCACATAATAATACTCAAATGTCAATGATAACTATTAATCTAATTTTCTAATTCTTTTACCTACTCAATTGATTAACTCACCTAACACCAATATTCTTATATAATAACTTTAATATATATAAATATATATACATATATAATATTTTAAAATATAAATAGTAACACAAGGATTGAAAGTATATAAGTATTCTATTTACATAATTCATTTTGCGTTCATGAAATTTGGAGAATATAGAATAGATACGTAAGCAAACAACTTTCATTAATTAATGCAAAGAAATTCATACATTTCCCACCAATTATATAAATGCTCTAAATTTAAAAATAAATATAATTAATTCTGCAAACAAAATCAAATAAAGCTACTATATCCCCTAGCCAACATTTAAGAAGGTCAAAATATCGACAACTGGATGTATAATTTCAACAAAATCATCTTTTCAAATTTGATTTACCATGTTTACCTTCATAACCATATAATTATAAAACATAAATTATTCTATTTCTATCCCTATAATACAAATAAGTGCAAGCATATATATAAGAATTTATTATACTTGAAAATCCATTTACAACACTATATATTTTAACTGAAAGGTATTATATATATTTATATAAACATACACATTTATGCACGGTATATTTAAACAATTGAATGCACTTATCCATAACGAATAAAATACCCAATTCACCCCAAATCTATCCAATTAAAGATTCTTTTATATTATTTTTACTTCTTCTAAACTGTTCTTTAACATTTATCCTAAATGCAATATATAAAAATAATTGTGTATAGCAATTATGTATATATAAGAGAGAGTAAATATTATAATATCATTTCCTTTCATTGATTGCAATCCCTCTTAACTGTCAGTAACCAAAGAATACAATCCCTGTTGATTGCAATTCCATTCTAGCAGACTTAAAGAATACATTGGTAAAACTTATAAGTTTTCAAACATATGCAAGTGGTCAAAGGTGGAGATGGCACAAATATAGCCTAACACCAACAAGCGATTTGATTGAAGGAATGACCAGAGATCTGTTGAAAGCGAAAATCACAAGTAGGTCAAAATAATATACCAAAGTACATGGCACAAGGTAAAATCCTCAAAATGCATAACGCAACAAAGGCCACACATTACATACAAAACTGAACTAACATCAAACAAGATATATTAAATGCGGTATATAGAGAGATACGCAATTTCAAGGCCTCGATTATCATTTACCAAGCTCACAAATCAAATTTAGCATTAAGGTACACAACTCGGCTCAACTAATCTCCAAGACAGGCGAGCTATCTGTTCCACTAAAATCCTCAAGAAAAGAGACATCATGGAATTAAAATGGTAAGGGTGCGCTAAGGATATGAGGGACCAGACGTATTTAACCAAATACAAATCACACTTAGAAGTTATCAACAAAGATATAGTCCAAAGTATGGGAATGACAAATGTAGAATTCATGGAAGGAATGGCACAACCCTAGAACGCAGGAGGTAAGTCGCACTAACAGCATCGAAATAATTGAAAAGCAGGGCATAATCCCAAAGACACTAAAAATGGTGATACATTCATCAAACATAGGGAATACCAAGCATGGGGTGTGTTCATGAAATGAACCACAATACACATATTGAATATAGCATATGTAAATTGTCTTGGCCTCTTACAATGATTTGACAACTAAACCCTTAAAGCTATGATTCAGATTGACATCTAAGTTAAATAGCCATCTTAACTTTCATCATGAAGATGCATTTAACTTGTCAGCCTAGGGATGTAGACTTGAAATGGGTCAGCACAATATGTGCACTAGGAATCCATAGTAGCCATATTCATCCTACAACTAAGAAAGACATAATGCTGAAATTAAATTTCTTAGAAAGAAGTAACATAAGTACTAAACATCAAGCAACAACTATACTAAGCTGAAGTGCATGACATAAATGAAGATTTGAGTAAATAGAAATGAAACTACTCTATCTGCTTTGGTTGTAGGAACAATCACAAAATAGAATTCTAGTGGCTGTAGGAACAAAAAGTTGCTAGATTTATAACTATTGTTGAACAGAAAAGTAACAACTAAGCTAAAGAATGGAATGCTCACCAAGTGGGCCCCCTTGGATGAGTATCACTTAAAAAAAATGTAAACTCAAATGCACGAACTTATAACTTCATTTTATTCATTAGAAAGCATGAGTACAATAGAGTAACATAACTGTATTATTGAAAAACTAAGAATGTGAGTACTCATCAGATTAATCAACCTCTCGAGAAGGAGCATTTGAGCCTTATTTATAGGAAGAAAAACTACTAACTAACTACCTAGCAAGGTGGTCAACTCCAAAATATTAGGACACCACTTTAGGGAAAGCATAGAAAGTGGAAAGGAGGTTATGCATGCATGGAATTTGGTCAAGTTGGTTTGCCTTAACACAAATCTAGCATAACAATAGCTCCTATATTCACTCAACAAACTATTATGACCATTTACAAGGCAGTTACAATCTTCAATTTGAACTAGGAATCTCCCTCCATTGATCCTTGAATGATCATCTTTTTGAATTTTATGGCAAATGACTAGTTGGAAGAATCTTCCTCAATTTTGTAGGCTCAAATTATATATGTATGACAACATTAGAACGCACACCAATTGTATATCTATAACTATCTTAAAGTAACATTCGTTAATCCACGTGTAAAATTAACATAGATAGTTCACATAGCATGCTAATGTCATTTAAAAGTTACAAAAATAAGCTTATGCCCAATGTCTATGGTTTTGGGGAAATATCATGAAAATGTCAACATCCAAGTATCAAAGTCTATGACAATGACAACAAATGGATAATAAACTCTATCAAAATTGAGCCATAAATTGGACTCATCACTCCCCCCAATCTAAGGTTTTGCTGGTCCAACAAAGAAAGAGTTATTCCTTTGCTTGGTCAATACCCTAAAATCTGCAACTGCCAGCTGCCCCACATCAATTCTTGCAGTGTATGAATTGGGGTCCCAATAGAACCCTTGCTTGCTGCCCAACTTGTTCCATCTTTGCCTCTCTACAACTATATCATACTAATAATACCTAAAATTTGGCACAGGCCATAATATGGTAGGTGGCTGAAAAGTTAATGGGAGCCAAAATTGCCCCTTCATCCTTCCAAGTTGTATATATCTATCAACTCTTTTGCATGCTACAACATAGTTCTACAAAGAGTGAGGTTCAACTTGTTTTAACTCATTATCGTGATCACCTGACCTTGTGACAGAGTATCCCATTACAAATTTCCCTATAGTTTATGCTACCTTCTCATAATCTTTGTAAACCTGGAATATGTGCCCAATTCTGCCGCTGATATAACTCCTATACAAGTAAAGTCACTATGACATTATTCATTTCTGGACGACTAGCCGTTATGAATTCTCTTGAAATGATCATGTCACCAAGATAATAAAGTTGGATAGTTCCTATTTACAAGTCTATCGCGGACCTTCCGGTGGTTCAAGTAGACCTTTTACCTAAGGAAACCCCTAGCCTAATAGCTAGCCATCAGTGTCAGTGCCGGATGATGGGATAGCCTGCTGATCTCGGAGAAGTCTCAGTGATGAAGGAGAGGTCTCGCCGACAGGAGTATTCACTTGTGGTCTTCGCAGTGACTCAAAGACTTTGGTAAGAAGTCTTGGCGACCAATGGAGAGTCTCACCGATAGTTCGGAGTAACATAAGAGCACTCGGTGAAAGGTCTTGGCGAAGGTCAAATTTCTTGCCGACTCGGTAAGACATGAGTGCTTGATGTGAGGTCTCGGCAAAAGACAAAAGTCTTGCCGACTCGGTAAGACTTGGTTGCTCGATGTGAGGTCTCGGCTCAATGAAACATCTTGGCGAAGACAAAAGTCTTGCCTACTTAGTAAGACTTGTTAGCTCAGAGTGAAGTCTTGGCAAAAGATGAATGTCTTGCCGACTGTGAGGTGCTTCGGTGAAACTTCAGGAAGACTTGGCGAAACCTCTTGGTGAATGGAAAGTCTTGCCAATGGCAAAGTTGAAGCTTTTCCACAGGACTTGTGAGCACTCGCATGAGTCTGTACCGATGGAGGAATCTCTGCTTCAAATAGAAACTCAATGGATGTCGATGGATTCAGTATGTCTCATGGTGTTCGTTATAACGTCCTACTGACTGTTGGGATCTATGACGATATCGATATGAAATCTTTGTGGCATTAGTGAGACACTGTTAGTGTCTCACCGATATGCCAACAAAGATTGAACGCCTTTGACCATCCTATGTGGAGCATCATGGACTAATCAGAGGAAGCATTTTTTGAATGGATGGCAGTTAGTTTTTTGCAATTGTTGCAACACTGGAGCTAAACAGCATGTAGGGAAAAATCAACGCTCAAGTAGAAACTTTCTATGATGGGGAAATGGCGGATAAGGATGAATAGAAGGTAAAAATCAAAATGTGATAAGATAAAAGCAGATCGATTATGAGTTCTAAGATAGTCGAATTGTTGAGAGCTTTTTTGTAACTGGATGAATAGTGAATGAAAGTACTGTGAACTAATACCAGAGAGTTGTATCTCTGATTGTATGTAATTGTTGTGACTGTAATACAAAGAGATTCAGCTTGGTGTGGTGGGTTTTTTCCTGAAAGGGTTTCCCACGTAAATCTGTTGTTCACTGTCTTTGAGTATCTTCTCTGTTTCTGTAAATCTTTCATGTGTGTCTTAATTGAATTATAATTTGAAAATTGAAAGTACTGTTTGCTTACTTCACTGTGGTTTTGATGTTAGGAAAGTTGCTTGCTAATTCATTGCTTTCCTTACATAAACTGCTTCTCTCACAAGCAAGATCCTACTACTATAGCTTGGTTGGTAAAGAAATTTTTGCCATTCCCTAAAAATGTCTCATTGCGTTCTAGATTCAATCCTAATGGGTAGGGGAGTGTTGGATTCTATTTTCCTATAAGTCCTGAACTGTTGTCCCCAACTAATCTCATTCTATATCCAAGAAATAAATGCCCTTAATTGGAGATCCCCAACATACAACAATGGATTCCAATCATGATCATGGGACACAACATAATTATGCAAATAGAGTTCACACAAAAAAAAATTCACTTCAGGAGGAGCAATCTGATAAGCTTGGAAAAATTCAGAGGAGTCTCAATGGAAGGATTCAAACCTAAAATGATCCTTGATAGTTTAAAAGAAAGATTCCTCTCCTTCAAATATAGAGCGTAGACTCTTGGAGGAGTCCTACACTCTAACATCTGAGGTACTAAGGCTACTACATTGTCCACCTTTTCCTTTAAAGCAGCAATTTTTCGTATTCTTCTCTTCAATTTGTGCATCTTTCTTTTTAATCTCCTCCTCTATCCTTCGTTTCTCCTTTTTCCATTCCTCTTCCCTCCTTTGCATCTCATTCCATAAGTTCATGGCTACCATGTTCCATGAAAAATCAAAGGGTTTATGTACTACAAAAAAAAATCATGGCATCGATTCTTGCTCTTCACATGGCACCTATTGCAAGGATTCAATTGTTCACCCAAGATCTCAAGTTGCTGTGGGCTCTTGCTCTTGCTACAAAAGAGCTTATGATTCTCTTTATACTCTTGACTCTCAACTCAGTTTCTACAAATGGCAGCAAGTTTTCCCAACCTAGAGATTCCACTGCTCCTCAAAAATGTCATTTTCCTCAATGTTCACCTGCCCCATTGAGACTTTGTTTCAACTTGTGATGTTCCTCAAGGGCTAGGAATTCTCTTTGGGGACACACCAGTGACTGGCCCAGTTGGTCTTTATTTTCTAGGAGGGGTTTCATGTTTTTCTTTGGCTGCAGGAAGAACAGTGTCAGCCTTCCATTTCTTAGAGCTTGGCGCTTCTTTTTTTGTTGTTTGTTTTTTAGCTTTTCCCTTCCTCATTTTTGCTTCTTTCTTTTGTGCCCTAGTTTGAATTAGGGTTCCAAGAGGGACATCATCATCAGAGTCTGAAGAGGAACTATCTTTGTTTAAATGCTCTACCTCAGAAGAACTAATCTCTATAGTTTGCTCAACTACATGAGGGTTTACACTAAGGCTTGCACCAGAAGTTGAGGCTCTAGGGGTGGCTTCAACAATGTTTAATCTCCTACTAACCCTATGAGGTTGAGGCAAAACTCTAGGTCGCAAATGCTCTGGTCTAAATTGATCAATATTTAAAAATTCCTCCCAAGTCATATTAGACACATCATGTAGAGATTTTTCTACTAATAATTTGATCAGACAATGGTGGGAGACAGAATTATCCCTACCTTTTTGAGTTTTAGCCCCCATAATTGAAAGGAGATAATATAACACATTTGGCATGTTTATTCTTCTCCCATGCCTCATATGATTCAAGAGTTTGAAGTGCATAGAATTTAGGTTCGACTAGCAGCCTTCACAAGTGATGTACTTCACAATGTCGACAACTAATTGCTTCCACGACTTAGGAAGAGAGGTCCTCTTCGCACCTTGCTTGTCCACATCCAATGGAGGGTCACCAAGTTTAGTAAATTCATCCCTAGCTGACCTTGCATCTCTGGTAGTAGCGTAATGCTCACCATCAGCAGGAAACCCTGTAACTTATGCAATCCTCTCTTCAGTAGCTATTAACTCCAACCCTTTTACCGAGGTCTTTCCTTCAGACAATGTCTGTGCAAATTTTAGCACAATGTCTTCATTATAACCATTAAGCTTCAAGAAATAATTTAGCCATCCACAATTTTTGAACTCAACCTGGGAAGGTGCATCCTGTAGTACTACATCATGAATCATAGGTTCATTTCTAATTAACTAACCTCCCATCATTCAGCTACCCTCAATCAACAAGCACTCTACAAGGTTTCCCTTCCTATAATCTTTGTCTGAAAGCCCAGATTTCACCTTCCTGCAACACTGTTGAATACCCAACGCTAATGTCATATGAATTTTACCTTTTTGGAAACTTAGGATTATGACTAAGGTAATAAAGGCAGTAAGGAGTAATAAATGAAGGATACAATATTGAAAAATGGTGGCAATGTGGTTTCATCTCACACATGTGAGTCATCACCTCACTCAGAATTCAAATTAGCTCACTTTAAATTTTGTTGACATGGACCAACATGGACTGACATGTGGACATGTTGTTCACACTCCCCCCCAACCTAAATTTGAGCATGTGTCCTCACATGCGAAGTAATAATGACGGTTTGACAGGGCAAGGGATAATTACATGCTATGGAGAACATCTATATTAATGTATAGGAATTAAATAAATGTACTAAAAGATAAATAAGATATAACAAATTGATGTGCAAATACCTGAATTCTTGGAATATTTGTTGCAAAGAATATTGAGGAAGTATTAGTGACCTTTTAAGAAGTCAATTGAGAAATTAATGAAAGTGGATATGGAATGAAGTGAATTGGAATAAAGCGAAGTTATGGTGGTGTGATGGAAGAGGGAAAAACATGGAGATGGATGGGCAGATGGGTGGATTAATGAAGAAGTGGACTCCCACAAAAGTGGAAGTCTTTATTATGAAAATTTATGTACCTTGTTTACCTAGAAGGAGGGACACTAGGTCCGCTTCCTTCGGCTACAGGAAGTTCAGGTATTGCATGTTGAGTGAATTGTTGCATGAATTCCTCCTTGGAAGTTGGCTTGTGATACAATTTGAGGCGATGAACATTGAAAAGCAGCTTAAATCTCACTGGATCAATGGTAGTGATCTGAACAACTCTGTTGGGAAAGACTTCAGCAACCTCATATGGTCCTAGCCACCTTTTCTACAACTTACCAGCATTATCCTGATAT
Organism: Sequoia sempervirens; assembly: GCA_007258455.2. Classification (NCBI taxonomy): domain Eukaryota; kingdom Viridiplantae; phylum Streptophyta; class Pinopsida; order Cupressales; family Cupressaceae; genus Sequoia; species Sequoia sempervirens. The sequence goes on along the minus strand of VDFB02102490.1, from coordinate 4,787 downwards.
CTGGAGTCATAAAGGAGCGCCCAGTCACCTAGCTAGAATTTCTTGTCCTTTATGAATTTGTCATGCCACTTTATTTTCTGATTTTGCACTACCTCAGTGTGATGCAAGGCTGTCTTTCTCATCTCATCCAAATTATTCAGCTGCATAATTCTATCCTTTGTGCCTTAGAGATATCCATCCCTAAGTCTAATGCAGACCTAAGAGTCTTATGCTCAAATTCAATGGGCACCATAGGTGTCTTTCCATACAGTAACTCAAAAGGAGTGAAGTCTGTGGTTGTTTTCCAGGTGGTCTAATAGGTCCAAACAGCTTCTGGAAACCTATTTGTCCAATCCTTCCTATAGATAGCCACTATTTAGGTCAGAATGGCTTCAATTTCCCTGTTGATCACCTCAACTTGGCCATTGGTCTGAGGGTAATAAGGAGTAGACTTCATGTGTCTCACATTATATTCATTAACTAGTGTTGTGAGAAAGGTTGATGTAAATTGTGCCCCTTGATCAGTCACTATCTCCCTTGGAACTCCATAACGAGTGAAAATTTCCTCATAAAGAAATTATGCAGCCTTATTATCTCTTGCATGCTTCATTGCTTTAACTTCTACCCACTTGGTTACATATAGGATTTACCATTTGATGGAGGATCAATGGATCCTACAAAATCCAATCCCAATTTATCAAATGGATTGATTACTACCTGGTGGTAAAAGGGCATCTCATTAGATTTGGTTGGTCGGCCCATCCTCTAGCATCTATCACACTTCTTTGTATATTTCCCTGCATCCTTGTGGATTGTGGGATAGTAATATCCTGTGTTCAAAATCTTCATTGTTGTCCTCTTGGCTATAAAATGCCATCCACAGGGTTCATTGTGACAAGTATGCAATATATCATATGTCTCATCTTCCCTCACACATCCCCTCATGACATGGTCTAGTCCAGTGTAGAACAAGAATCTACAATTCATGAGAAAGAAAAAAATTTCTCAATGAGCACCCTTCTCTCTTTTGGAGAGAAATGAGGAGGAACTCTCCCTATGACCAGATAATTAGCTATGTCAGCATACCAGGGTGTATGCACACTAATAGAAAATAAATGCTCATCAGGGAAAGATTCATCAATGACTTGATTGTCCTCTAATGTAGTCAGCCTTGAAAGAAAGTCTACAACAACATTGGCCTTCCCTGGTTTATCAACAATGGTTATGTCAAACTCCTACATCAACAACAACCATCTTGTTAGCCTACCTAAGATCAGGGGCTTATTCATGACGTACCTGATGGTTGCACGGTCTATGTGCACAAAGATCTAATAGCCTATCATGTAGTGCCTAAATTTGTTAAGGGCATAGACCACTGCCAGCATTTCCTTTTCTGTCATTGTATAATTGAATTCATCTCTTTGCAGGTTTTTGCTAACAAAATAAATAGCATTCTCAATAGCTCATTTTTTTCCTAAAATTGCTCCTATAGCATAGTCTAATGTGTTTGTGTGAATGCGAAAAGGAAGCTCCCAATTAGGACCTTTGAGTATAGGAGCATGTGCTAAAGTTGCTTTCAAATCAGAGAATGTCTTGTTGTAGTCTTATGTCCATTGGAACTCAACATCTGTAGTTAGGAGATTGTACAATGGTGCTGCCATTTTGCTGAAATATTTGATGAAATGCCTATAGTAACCTACATTTCCCAAGAAACTCCCTAACATCTTTTTGTTTTGCAGGTATAGGCAGATTGGTGATCACCTCAATCTTGGCAAGATCTACTTGAATTCCTTGGTGAGAGATATAGTGGCCAAGGACTACACCTTCCTCCATCATCATAAGAACTTTTCACTATTTAAAGAAAAATTATGGTCTTCACATCTCTATAAGACTCTCCTGATATTTTCCAATGCTTCATTAAAATCAGCACCATAGGTAGTAAAATCATCCATATAAATCTCCATGCAATCATGTGAGATATCTGAAAATATGCTAATGAATGCCCTCTGAAAGGTTGCAGGTGCATTGCATAATCCAAATGGAAGTACTGAGTAGGAATAAGTCCCCAATGGACAAGTAAAGGTGGTCTTCTCTTGGTCCTCAGGTGCAATTTGTATCTGGTTATAGCTGTTGAATCTATCTAGAAAATAAAATTATTGCTTTCCTTCAAGTGAATCTAGAACTTGGTCGATGAAAGAAAGGGGAAAATGGTCATTTTTGGTGGCAGTATTGAGTTCCCTATAATCAACACAAACTCGCCACTTCCCTCCCTTTTTGGGCACAATCACCAATGGAGACACCCACTAGCTATCTGAAATGGGGTAGATAAATCCTACATCTAGCAATTTTCGTAGTTCCCCTTTTACAATTTCTTTCAATGCAGGGTTAATTCTTCTTTGTGGTTGCCTCAGTGGTGTGCAATCATCTCTGATGTATATCCTATGAGTGTAGAGCTTAGGATCCAATCCCTTCATATCACGATAGTCAAATGCAAATGCATGTTGGTGGGTCTTTAGTAATTTTGTCAATGACAGTTGTTCTTCACTCAGCTTGTTAATATTTAGATATTTCCCTTTTGACACTTGCACTTGTGTAGTTAACTCCATCATAGTTTCTTCACTAATTTTTGGTACCTTGAGTTCATGTGGCAACAATGTATGAGACATACTTGTTGTTGCAGGAAGTTCAACTGCAGGAAGAGCGGGTAGAAGTGTCTTCACTGGACCAATAGAACCAGATGCATGAGAGGGTGATGCTTCCTACACCTCACAATGGTTCTGAATTATGTTAGACAATAATTCATCTTCTTCTTGAAGCTGCATGAAATAACTTCTACCTAACATCATAAGTTGTGCCACAGAATTGACTTCCTCAACCTATTCACCAACATGTGGCCATATGTGGTTATCCATATTATGGGATGGTTGAGCAGGAGGATAGAGAACAAGATTTTTGGTGCTCTTCCCATCATAAATGGTCATGTATCCTATCCAATATCCAATATAGGAATCTGTTGTTGCTAACCATGACCTCCCTAGGATAATGGGATACCCGCCTAGTGTAGATTTTGGAGAAAGAATCATAAAATCTGTAGGGTACTCCCAAGAGTCTAGAGTTACCACAAGATCTTCTACTATACCATCAGGTTTAACAATGGAACTATTAGCAAGCTATAGGATAGTAGGAGTAGGTCTCATGCTTACAACATTTAGTTGCTATAGGATATCCTTATTCATCACATTTATTGTTGCTCCCAAATCAATTAGAGCATTCTTTATTTGGATCCCATTTATAACAACTCCTACCACATGACTACCTGGGTCATTGTATTTGGGAATAGTCACTTTCCCAAGCATGATGGCAGCTAACTGTCCCACCACATGAACCATAGTGGGGTCTTTCTTTTTCCTACCTAGCTTCTTGAGGCATGCTTCCTTAATTGCTTTGCCATATATGAGAACATATTTTATGGCCTAAAATAGAGGTATCTTGACACATATATGCTTCAACTGATCTAGGATGTCAAAGGTTGTTTCCTCCTTCTCTTCCTTTTGTTTAGCAATTTCCAACCTTTGAGGAAATGGTGGTTCTTGTTCAGTTTATTGGACTGGGACTAGTTCATGGTTTTTAGGTACACTTGGCTAAATGGGGACATTTAGATGCTCCTCCTCTTCCACAAGAAGCTCAGTAATAATGGGTGTGGAAGGAGTTGGAAAAGTACTTCTTGAACGCAGGTGGATGTCATTTACACTCACAACATATGTAGGAAATTGATTTGGATCAACAAAGTATATTGGTTTTTGTTGTTGTGGTTTGTTATTTGGGTTAGGTGTGGGTTGATTTGGTAGCTAAGTAGGTCTAGGTGTGTTTGAACTTGAACTGGCAGGAGGAGGCATTATAGTAGGTTGTTGGGGCTGAGAAGGTGGTTGCATGTAACTAGTTGTCTGGTTTGGCCATTGTTATCCTCCCCTCCATTGAGATGTTTGTTGCCAATTTCCTAGAGGTGGCTACCAATTTCCCTGAAACTACTGCCAATTCCCCTAAGGTTGCTGCCACCAGGGTGAGAGTTTTGGTGATTGGACTAGATATTTGGAGGATTATTCCAAGGTTGTGGTGGATATCCTCCATAGTTGGATGGATATGGGGGCTACCATTGGTTACCCAATGCATAAGAATTAAAATAAGGCCTAACAAAGGATAATGGATTTGGTGGCATACCTTGTCTTGGAGCCCATGGTCTCCTTTGTGCAATGTAGTAGACTTGATCATCATCACCCTAGATTGGGTTGAACTCAAGTGGGATCTGCTTACTATCAATGTTAGCTACCATTTTGCATCTGTCTAGTCCTTCTTTTGTCTATAATGAGGGCAATATTCTATGAACATTGCCTCTACCTCCTCTTGTTTCTTCTTTGCTTGAAGTGTATCCAATTGAGTAGCTAGATTGTTTATGATGTCTTGTTTAAATTCTACCAGCAAGTGAGTAATCTCCATCCTTGAAACTCCATTGGTAGATGACTTACCCATAGAGGATTGGTAAGCTCTCCCTTTCTTTGAAGCTACCCTAGAATAGTTCTGACATATCTTCTTGATATCATCCCAAGGGACTTGGGTGATATCTCTTCCTCCCATCAAGTCCAAAGAATTAGTGCAGTTGTCATTAATTCCTCTTAGTAAGAGAAGCTTTTGTGATTCTTCATTGAGTTTATGGTGTGGATATTTTTGTAGGAAAAAAAAAAACTTGAAATGTAATCCTCTAGAATCTCATCTTCCTTCTAATGCATCCTAAATATGTCATCTCCTCTCAT
>VDFB02102489.1:0-39481 GCA_007258455.2 Sequoia sempervirens | reverse complement strand
ATCTAACTCGACTACAGAACTATGAAATTTTAATTACGGTGATGCTTGCACCTAAAAATGATGATCTAAAAGGTAGTTTAGTTCATAATTGATTCTCAATATATCTAACTTGCACATCAAAACCTAAACAGTTTGAACTCATATAAATGCTTCATACAGAGGCTCATAAAACTATTTTCTTTCAAAGAAAAAGAACAGTGTTCTCACAATTAAGAAAATACTCTTAAATTACGAACTCAGTGTATGACCTATGAATTAAACTGAATGCATACATATACTTATGATTGAGATAGGAGAAATAAAGGTTTCAATGCTGAAACACAATATAATTCGATCAAAATCAAGCACAAGAATATTGCCTGAAAGCTTGAAGGCAAAACCTGACACTATTGAGAAGATAAAAGGAAAAACTCCATGCTAAAACCAAGGGTAACCTGTAAAACATGCTATGTATTAATCTGAAATGATGCTGAGTTACAAATCATTCGCTTTGCAGAGTGCAAAGGAGAAAAAATAAGAACTAGATCGAAAAAGATAAACTTTTTCAATATATACAATGAAGGCACTCCAAAGTGCATGAATAAGCAACTGAAAGTGATCTGAAAGTGAAAATATGACAATCCCAAAGTGAAATCCGAGCACAAGTGAAAATCCTTGAAAAAGTGGTTCAAACTCATGCAAAAATGAGTGAACTCGATCTAGAACTGGAAGTCATAAAGCATGAAATTGATCTGCAACTTGAACTAGACTGAAATCCCTGAAAAAGTGGGCTAAAGCACGCAAAACTGCCTCGTTCTTACCAACTTGCCCATGCACATTTTAAAGTCCATTTTTCTCATGATAAATCTCCAGTTGACAATCTGATGTAGAACTGAAGTAAATTTCCAAGTTAACTCTTCGAGTCAATTCTACTTTTGTATGCGCAAGGAACTCCATAATATCTTTTATTTGCATTTTAAAATGCTAAATTAATTAAATGATTTATAATGCATCATTTAATTAATCAGCTTACAAGATTAATGCAAAAAATAAAAAATCAATATCAAATTAAAACTTGAGTCCATTCAACGACTTTATACTTGACATTTATCTCAAAATATGCATTCAACATTTATCATTTAAATAACACCATGAGTATAAGCTGACCACTTAGACAATTGAAATAAAACCATGGTATATATTTGGCAATGATTTAAATATTCTGCCATAATACTCTAGCACCAATCTTCATTACTTGATAAGGCCGACCACTTTGCATATTAGTCAATTTGACTTAAGAATTTAAATCACAAAAAAAATAGAACATAATGATTTTTGTTTTATTCTTAAAAGACTCCATCAAAAGTTACCAAGCCCGTGAGTAGAGTAGACAAGGGAAAAGAGGCAAAAACCCTAATTATTTTGCATTATTCACCATGCACTTCATTTAGCTAGAGCTCTTGCTGTGCCGCCATAGGGAGATGATAGGAGCTTGAACTCGTCCATTTTTACACTGTTCTAGTCGCCTTTCCTATGTAAAAAGGAAAAATAAAGAGGTAGCCTCCATTTCTCTATGCTTTGAAGCTCTATTCAATGATTATTTTGCTGTTTCTATTTCTAATTTGATTTCTGTGTCAATACATGCCTTTCTCTGTCAAATTTTCTTCTCTTTTGCTGAGTCTGCAATGCATTTGTTGGTTCGAGCCTTGAGGATTTTCTGTGAAAAGAATTATGCAGATTTGGGAATCACTTTCACATTGACTCTCTTTGAAAATTTGCAATATGTCCACTATTCTCAAATATGGGTTTTATTCCTGAAGGATTTTGTATCTTCAAAGTCGTAGCATCAATATTTTTTTGTTCATTTTTAAAGAGGGTATTATCTTGACTGTATGACTGCGGCTATGGCAGCACACACTGGGGTTCCTATACTCACATCCCTTCTCTGTTATCTTTTACTTCTCCACGGCTCTTGCACGTTGAATTTTTGACAGCCTTCCATCATTAACTTTATTACTTTTAAAGCTGAATTCAAGCTGAATACTCTATAGTCGTGGGCTGATCCTCATTCATTTCTATGAATAAGAGACATTTTTCCTGAGTTTTGACTTCTACTATATTGCCTGTGCATGATGAAAGGTTATTGTTTAACATGCATTTATTGGAAGAATTGTTCAAGAAAACATATCATACTGTTATTTCCTTTTTCTGCTCATGACTGTCAATGGCTGTGAGGGCACTCTGTCAGACAGTTGTATCTTGTCTATTTTGCATGCCACTGCTTTTCTCATTCCATTCACTGTGCATACTCAAAGGAATAATCCTTACTGTAGGCTTCAGGCTCATCTCCGTATTTTGATGATCTTTGTGTGTGTTGCTTGCCTGCCATTTTATGATAGTTGCTGCTCTACTCAGCCATTGCATGACTTATTGTTTCTGTTGTTTAATCAACTGTATTTTGATAAATTTTCTATCATGCTGATTATACCTGTAGCTTTTCCATTATTTTGAATCACTATTCTCATCAAGCTTTGGTGTACCTGACAGTGCTTATATCCTTTCTCCCCTCGACTTGATGAAAGAACTATGTTGATGCTGTGAGTATTAAGTTGATGTGACCTCTGTCTGGCAACATTCATTTGTTTAGACCTTGTAGCTGTGAATACATTTTGGTATTCTAAGTGGAGCACTATCTTATCTTTGTCTTTTTTTTTAATGCTCTTTTCAAAACATAATTGCTATTATATTCTGCTGTAGTAAATGCTTGATAGCTGATTATGCATTTATTGTTACTCCTTTTCCATTTCAGCTGTTATATATGATTGATTTATGAGACAGTATGTATGCCTACCCACTATCATCCTTTTGCAATGAATATCATCTGCTGCTCTCAGATTTGTAAACTCATATACTGCTTGATGCATCTCTTATTGATGAACTGTTCTTATTGAATGCACACCTATTTCTTTGGAGTCTCTTACAGACCATGAATGCATTTTTAAAAGTTATCAGAAACAGATTAAAGGCCTTTCAGTTCTATTTTAACCTTCAATGTAAAGGGCTCCATACTTCATTGAAATACAATGCAAAAATGAGGTAGAGTTGAAGTTGAGACAAAATAAATTTGAATTGCTGCTCATCCAACATGTTTTCCTTTTATATTATTCTTCTGACTCTGCTAATTGAAACAATTTGGAATATCAAAATCAAATAGTAATGACAACCATATTCTGATGTTGTTGATATTTCTCTTGATAACTCATGAATGAATCAAGATTGCATCTTTGTCAACTGTATTCAATGTTATTGAGCAAAGGAAGAATGTAGATTTTCTCTATTGAATTCTCACCATGATATGGCTTGAAAACTACTACTTTAAGTTTCTTTGAATTTCTTTCATGATAGCATTCTTATTTATTAATGACTCAGAAACAAATGAGAGATGTCCTTGTTGATATGCCGGCTCTTACCCTGTGGGAGCTCCGTTTACCTTACATATCCGAAGGAAATGATCTTGAACATGATGAACCTGTTCCTGCACACTGAAACAAACATGTTAGCAAAATAAAAGAAGCTGAAAGCTTCCATTAAATTACGTTTTTTCCTCTTGATTTTTTTTGCAATCATCTAATGGATGCCTGATCGACTGTATCTTATATTTATGTTGGTAGCGTAGGTATATGATAGGATTTGATTCTTCATCGCTTAGAGACCATCTCTAACGTCATTTTAATCTTTCCTGCATATGCTTTTGGAGCTGGAAATGGAGCTAGAGCTGACGTCACAACTGAACCTCAACCGTCAACGATTCGTCATTCAGGCAATGATGAATCATCTTCTACCCTATGATTTAATCATTTTCAGTTGTATAGCATACCATTGTTTATGCATTCTTTATTTGATTGTAAAAAAAAATCAAAAAGTTACTTCCACGGCTTGTGTGGAATTCAACATTTTTTACAAAATGAATAAAAGCATCACTATACAAATTTTCTCAATTTTATGTTTTAAATGCTTGCACAATAAAACTATGATTCATATGTAAGATGATCTCAATGATGATCAATGAACACTTAATCAACAAGACATGAAAATTTTCCATACCTATAAATGATGAACTTCATCTAGCTCTACCTATTTGAGCTCGAAGTGAAAAATAGGTAACAATAATCTTTGACATTATCTTATGTAATTGATGGATGCTTATTGTAACTATAATGTATATTGATCCTTGTGCTATTATGTGTTATTGGTTCATAATATATGATATATTTAGTGGTGTTGTATCTATGGAAATATTTATAATTAAATTCATAAGTGTGAAGGATATAATGTAATGCAATCATGTAACCCCAAGGGTCTAGTTTGTTGTTATATATGTATGGATTCATTACTAGTAATATATGCTAATGTACACTACATCTCATATTAGTTTACTTTAAAAAAAAGTTGTGTTGTAAATGTTAGATATTATGTTGTCCTTTAGGGTTTGTGTGTCAGGGCGTTATAGGTAATAGATCCAGATGGTAACTTTGTAGTTATTATGGATGCTTCTAGAGAAGGTTTGAGTGGAGTATTGATGCAAGAAGGGTGAGTCATAGCTTATGAGTCAAGGAAGTTGAATCCCTATGAAAAAAATTATGCTTTGCATGATTTGGAGTTAGCAACAATTATCCATACATTATAGATGTGGAGACATTATCCGTTGGGAATACTATTTGAACTGAAGAATGATCATCATGGTCTTAAGTATTTATTTAATCAACCTAATATGAATGCATGAAAAAGGAGATGGTTGGAATTGATATCTAATTATGATTTCAACATCAAATATATCAAGGGGAAGGAGAATTAGGTTTTCGATGACCTATGTCATAGGAGTCATATCTTCTCGATAATATCAATCCAAAATGACATCAAGGGTCAAGTTTTGTGAGAATCTAAGGGTGATGAGTTCTATGAACAAGTCAAGAAATCACTCTTAGACAATCCACAGGATCAAAGGTATGATGGATATCACTTTGAACCTAATGGTTTATTGAGATTTAAGGGAAGGATTATTGTACCTAACACTAGGGAATTAATGAGCATGGTATGGAAAGAAGTTCACAATGCACCATATTCAGGACATTTTGGTGTAACCAAGATGTTGGCCGATGTAAAGCCATTATATTTTTGGAAGGGAATGAAAGGGGATGCAATGAGATTTGTAGAGTTTCTTAGAGTGCCAAAGAGGGAAGGCAGAGCATCATCATCTTGCAGGTATTTTGTATCCATCCAAAGTTACCAAAAGCAAGTGGTAAGTTATTAGTATGAATTTTGTGCAAGGTCTCTCGATGTCTATCGAGGAATAAGCACAATGCCATTCTAGTAGTGGTTGATAAGCTTACAAAGGTACTTCAATTCATACCATGGAATCTAACTGACGAAGCTCCTATAACAACACATAAATTTATTTAAGATATGTTTAGACTACATGGGATTCCTGAAAAAGATCTTTTCTGATAGGGATGCTCATGTTACATCTAGGTTTTGGAAAACCTCGTTTTCTTCAATTGAAACTCAACTAAACATAAGTTCTGCTTATCATCCGAAAATGGATGAAAAATTGAAAGGGTGAACCAAGTATTAGAAGACCTACTAAGGATGTATTGTATAGATAGCAATACAAATGGAAGGATTACCTACCTCTGGTGGAGTTTTCATATAATAACTCCTATCATTCTGCAATCAAGATGGCTTTGTTTAAAGCATTATATGGCAGGAAGAGTCAAAATCCTATAAGCTAGGATAAGATAGAAGATAGGATAAGCCTTGGGATATAGATGTTATCAAAAATAGAGGAACAAGTTGGAATTATCAAGCAAAGGTTAGTAGAAGCTAATGACCTGCAGAAAAGTTATGTTGATTCTAAATGGGTACCCAAGAATTTTGCAATAGGGTATAAGGTTTTGTTGAGAGTTAAACCCTCCCAAGAGTTCCATCAAGTTTGGAAAGTCATCCAAACTAGTTTTGTGCTTTGTTGGACCTTTTAGGTTCTTGAGGAAATCAACCTTGTTGCATATAGGATTTCCTTGCCACCAGCTCTTACTAGGATGCATAACATCTTTCATGTCTCATATCTTAAGAAGTATATACCAGGTGATAACCATGTTATTGATTGGAATGCTTTATAGGTACAGGATCTAGGGGTGGTAACAATTGATCCTTTAAAGGTTCTTGGAACACGTAAGCTCCACTTGCATAATAGAGAGGTTCTGCAATCCAACGTCTAGTGGGATCAATATGTAGAAGATTGTGCCACATGGGAAGACTATTTTGAAATAAAGCAAAAGTTTCCACAAGTCTTGCTAGATTTTGAAAACTCTTGAAAACATTAATGTTTTGTGATGTTGTGCTTTATGTTATGATCATATTTGATACTTAAAAATCATCATGTATGATGATTCACAAGGGGGGAATATGTTACACCCCATATGTTATTACCTATTTACTATTACCTTGTTTGGTAAATTGCTTTAATATATATGAATGTGTTTTATATATGAATCCTGATGGAAATATGATAAATGAATGTTTGTTTCAATTTAATATTTTATATTGATTTTGTATGTGAAATATATGTAATGCATATGAATGTATTGATTCGGCTAACTATTGTTATGATGGACTAAGTTGGATGCAGGAATAGGTTCAAACCTTTGGAAGAGAGGGGAAGTATCACTCAGGAGAAGAACTTGGTCTACTAACCTTTTAATTCAGCCTTACTAAGCATTCACACACCCACACCCTATTTGGTCTTAGTTGAGTCAAGTCAGTTTGGGTAGATGGTAAGTGATCTTCAGATTTGTTGTGAATGTTTATATTCATTTTTTACCTTGTTTTATGAATGTTTGGATTGAGGAATGTGATTAAGTCTTGATGTCGAGTGGAAGTCCTTCCTTATGTGTCTATTGTTATGTCAATGAGATATATGCATAATGTATATATGTATATATGTACATGTCTATGATAAACTAATACATATGAGTAAATACACACATGAGTATATGTAGGTAGATGTATCTACGCATGCTCATTGATGGATTACCCATATGCATGGGAATATCGATTAGACTAAGGTAATATACATATGCACAATTCATGTATATATGTCAATCGGTGGATATGAGTATGAGTATTTTTTTTAAAGTATTAAAATAATATTATGTATATACATATATATATATAATATAATATATATGAATGAATAATTTAACTATTATATATTAATATATATATATGTAATGTTATTCAATATGTATTTATATATGTTTGATATCGATAATTAATTTATTTGATAACCATGTGAAATGGGATAGCTATTTACGGACAGCATGCAGCACTCTGCCAATTTTGAATTTTTCTTCTCACGAAACTTGTTGAATCAACCTAGAGGGGGCCCTAGAGGGCTCCCCCACGAATAACATGGTCGAATATTAGTGCTTCTCATGCGAGGAAGGACACCCAGTGCTCACGGAGCATATTACGGTGTTTGGGGGTTAAAATTCTCAATTTTCCTAAAGGTAAGCCTTGTTGAAAAAGACTAGAAGCCTAGAAGGCCTCCTTCTTGGAAAAACTTGTTGGAGGTCAAAGTTTGACTAAGACGCCTTAGAAGTTTGTGGCGGCTTTTTGCACAGTGATAGGGGATGAAGTGGATGTCCCTGATGACATTTTGAATGATGCCATGGAGGGGTTGAAGTTGTCTTTGGTTGGGAAATTCTTTGTCGGATGACCCAACATTGATCAAGTACAAAAATGGACCTCTAACACTTGGAAACTCAAAGGAAACATTTCCATAAGTGCTATGCCCAAGGGTTTATTTTTGTTTACCTTTGTTATCCATGAGGATATGCTAAAGGTCCTTACAGGGGAAACATGGGCTTTTGATAATGGTTTTAAAAATATTTTGTATTTATGTAAGTGGAAGCCAGGGCTTGATGCCTCAACTAATTTGGGGAAAGTTTCCCCAACATGGGTTAGACTCCCTAGGTTGCCACTGGAGTTCTAGCATCAGAAGGTTTTTAAAGGAATAGTTGATTCCTTGGGTTTCTTGGTCACCATTGACAATGTTACTCTCTGAAAAACAAGACTTCTCTATGCAATAATTTGTGTTAACATTGTAGTTAATATAGTTTTACCCACTTCTATTACCCTAAAATCTAAGTTTGGCAAGTGAGTTCAACCCCTAGAATATGAGAGAGCTACAGTTTTTTGCCAGGGATGCAATAAATTTGGACATTTATAGGATGTTTGTAAATTTTCTCCTCTTAAGTCTAAGACTCCCCAAATTGAGACTCAATAATAGGAGTTGTTGGCAAACAAGACTTTGGAAGATAGCTCAGAGGAAGCTGATATTGCAACCCCTAATAAAAAATTGTCGATCACTAGAAAACCCTTTAACCTAGATCAGGAGAACAATCCAAAAGCAAGTCTGGAAAGGCTGTTTTCAGAGGTTGCCAATGAACCTTCTACCCCGCCATCTTTGGAGAAAATAGATAAAGAAATGGAGAATAAGGGAACGACTTCACATCCAATATTCTAGGAAGAACAACATAATGAAGTTTAGGAGGAAGGGAAAATAATAAGCCAAAAGGAACAGATTTTAACCCCAACCTAGGAACACCATGACCCAATTTTCGGAGAGGAGCAAATGTCTCAAAACAATGATGATAAATGATGGATAAACACTAAATCATGAAAAAAGAAAAAACCAGATGTGGGAGGAAATAGTAAAGTTGGCAGACCACAACTAAAAGAGTAAGAGTTCAAGAAAAAATAAAAGATGTGGCAACAGGGAAGCAAAGGACCCTGGACTCAATGGTAGGGAACAAACCAAAAAGGAAGTAAGGGGGGTCAACTCCCCCTTTTTGGGCAGTATCAACCTGATCCTGTCCTTTAGCTATTTGTAGTCACAAAGATTCTTTCTTGGAATGTAAGGGGTCTTAATGGCCCATATAAATAGCATGTGCTAAAGATGTGCCTAGTTGAAGTTAAGCCTAATATCCTTCTGATTCAGGAAACAAAAATGAAAAAGGAATGTTTTGAGAAAACGTTGAAGTGGATTTGGTTAGGTATTGGTTTTGATGCCAGCAACGTGGAAGGGGCCTCTGGAGGGATTGCGACCTGCTGGAATTCTTCCTAGTTTAGTGGGAAGCTGCAATTTAAAAATAAGAATAGCCTTCTGATTAGTATGGAGGATGGAGACACTTCTATTAAATGGAAATTGGGGAATATATACGGTCTGAAATCTAGACTGGATAGGTTGGATTTATGGAATATTTTGAATGGAGTTATTTCTAACAACAAAGATGAGCTTTGGATGCTTGGTGGTGATTTTAACTCCGCATTGTTTCCCTCTAAGAAAAAAGGAGGCTTGACCAACTTCTCAGAAAGTATGACGGATCTTTCAAGTTTTATAGATTCAATAGATCTTATGGATATACCTCTAATGGGGTCCCAGTTTACATGGACCAATAGAAGGAAAGGTAATCAACTTATCCAGGTGAAACTTGACAGATTCTTGATTTCTTCGAACTGGAACATCTTGCAGAATGTTTCCCTTACTACCTTTCCAAGAACGGGTTCTGACCATAGCACCCTTCTTGAATGGGAGGATAGGGTGATGAAAAATCCTTACCCTTTCAGATATGAAATTATGTGATCCCTTCATCCGGATTTTAAAACTCTTGTTGAGGAATGTTGGAACATACCTTGTGATGGCACCCCGATGTTTAGATTAATGCAGAAGTTAAAAAGAATAAAGGAAAGGGTTAAGGGATGGAATAAATACACCTTTGGCAATATCTTTAATACCAAAAGAGATTTGATTTAGAAACTTAAGGAAGTGCAGGATCAAATGGAAGCGAGAAACTGTGATGAGGAAATATACATAATAGAAAGGGAGCTAAGAGCCCAATGGCATAAAATAAGTAAGGAGGAAATCTATTGGAAGCAAAAATCTAGAATTTAGTGGCTAAAGGAAGGTGATAAGAATACTAAGTTCTTGCACCAATCAAGTATGAATCATAGAGGAAGAAACATAATCAGATCCCTGGTTACCTCCAATGGTTCTAAGCTTGAAAGAGAGGATGAAATTACTAATGAGGTTGTTTCCTTTTTTTTAAACTACCAGGAGCCTCCAAGAGTTAATAACATGGCTTTGGAGGAATTCTTGCAAGTTATACCTAATGTCATTACAAATGATGACCTAAAAATATTAAATAAGAGTATTACTATGGAAGAGGTGAAGGTGGTTGTGTTCTCTTTTGGAGCCTTCAAGGCCCCAGGACTTGATGGTTTCCCTCCTAGTTTCTTTCAAGTCTATTGGGAGATAGTGTCTAAAGACCTCTTAACTGTTGTCAAGGATTTTTTTAGATCAGGTAAGATCTTGAATTAGATGAGTACCACTTTTTTGGCCCTTCTTCCAAAATCTAACGAAGCTACTTCCATGAATGATTATAGACCAATAAGTTTATGTAATACTACTTATAAGATCTACTCCAAAATCATTGTCAATAGGCTAAAGCTGGTTTTAGGGAAGATGATTGCTATTAATAAAAAAGGATTTGTTCAGGGAAGGAAAATTTTGGATGCAACTATCTATACTCATGAGATCTTGCACTCTATGGACTACAACAAAAGGCCAAGTATGGTGCTGAAATTGGACATTTCTAAGGCTTACGATAGAGTCACATGGGAATTTTTATTTGTTGTTTTTGAGAAATTTGGCTTCAAAGGTAAATTTCTCAATTTGATAAAAGCCTATGTTACCACTCCTAAGTACTCGATTCTTGTTAATGGTATTGCCCATGGTTTTTTCTCACCTGGAAGAGGGCTAAGGCTGGGGGATCCCTTATCCCCCTACCTTGTTGTTATTGTAGCAAAAGCTCTTGGTCACAACATACAAAAACAACTTAATAATAAGTCTCTGAAGGGTTTCTATGTTGCTTCTTCGCTAACCCCGACCTCTCATCAACAATTTTTTGATGACACTATTCTTATGGGAGAGGCGTCGGTTATTGAAGCTAAACAATGGAAAACTATTCTTGATAATTATGTTGAAATGTAGATGGTCTATCAGTCGCGTAAACAACAATGAAAAGAGTAATCCGGATACAGGATGTCGGAAAGCGGATCTTAGCCTTCGAAAAGCGAATAAAATAATGGAACAATATGGAAAGTTGAAATCGTTAGGTCGGATTAGACAAAGTCGCTTTAAAACCGAAATATTATCAATGTTGATCGGCTCTTGTCGAGATAAATCGTTAAAAGTCGAGTGGAAGCGTCTTATCAAATGGGAGAAGGTATGCGTCTCAAAAAAAGGAGGGCTAGGCATCAGAAGACTAAAATTGTTTAATAAGGCTTTAGTGGAAAAAATGGGTTGGTTTCTTTTGGAAAATGAAAAATATTGGGCCACTATCCTTAGAGCCAAGTATCTTAACAATAAGGATGCTAGTTGTTTTCTAAGGAAGAAGGAGCTCATATGGATGCGGTGTTTTAGGAATAATCTCCTTAAATTAGAGAGTGCTAACTATAGAGGTGTGTAAGTCGGGGATTGGTGATGGTCTCAACACTAATTTTGGGATGATCCACGGTCTACTTTGACCCTAGTGGCCTCTGAGGATCTCCAACTAATCAGAGGAATATTGAGAAGAAAAATTAGGAAAAAAGTTTCTAATTACCTTGAGTGGGATGGAGGATGACCCAGATGGAAAAGCTTTAAAGACTATCTTAATAATGTTGTTCTCAAACAAAACAGACAACAGGATTGGGATGCTGCAATTGAGCAACTTATGAGACAAATTGGAAATCCTTATCTATTTTCTAGAAACAGAAAGGATGAATGGATATGGACAAAAACTGCTAGAGGTAGTTTCTCGGTCAAATCTGCTTATGATTCAATGATGTAGCTGGCCATAGTCTTGGGCTCTTTTGATTGGCTTAAGGTCTGGAGGAAGAACCTCATTCCAAAAATTAACTATTTCTGGTGGACGGTTATACATGGTAAGATCCTCACGATTGATAATCTTAAGAAAAGAGGTTGGTACCTTGTCAATAAGTGTAGTCTCTGTAATGAAGAAGAGGAAACTATCATGAATTTTTTTTTTCAATGCTCTTATGCCTGTGAAGTTTGGGGTTTTTTTCTTAATACTCTAAAAGTGGAGTGGATTTTTCCTACAAGTATCCAATTTTTTGTGGAAGGATGGAACTTCTGCCCTTATTCCCATAATATAATTTGTGATATGTGGGATCAAATTCCACCATTTTTGGCTTGGGGATTATGGAAGGAGAGGAATAACAGAGAGTTTAGGGAGACAACTAGAACCAGTAAAGAATTATGCTTAATTGTTAAAAGACAAATTCAGGAAAACATGGAAAGTTGTAAGTATAAGCAGGCTAAGAAACAACCAACTCAATAGGAATTAAGAATAAAACAGCAATGGGAGCTCTCTCATGACTTAAATAATGTCAATTGGTTAAAAATAATTATGAGAAGAAGCACAATCTAGATTCCCCCAGACCTATGATGGGTAAAATATTATTTTGATGGATGCTCGAAAGGCAATCCTAGAAGGGCTATTGCTGGCAGAGTGATAAGAGATTATAAAGGAGCCTATCTAGTTGGGTTCAGTAAAGGTCTAGGAATAGCTACAAATGACTTTGTTAAGGCTTTGACTATTTGGATTTGTGTTAGACTTATCAAGGAAAGGGGATATAGTAAGATCATTGTGGAAGGTAACTCGAAGTTAATAACATACTACTTTAATAGTAAGGCTAATGTACCATGGGAAATTAAAGACATGTTGGAAGACTATAAGAGCATTTTGTAAGAAATTCATAATGTTAAAATTTGTCATTCTTTAAGGGAAGGAAATAGTGTGGCAGATGCGATGGCCAATCTTGGAGTTAATGAAGAAAAAATAATAATATGGGACTTCAAGGATTTGCCTAATCAAATAAAGGAGATCATTGCTAAAGATAGACTCAGAGGAATTTATTTTAATAAAGGTTAATGAGGTGGAAGTGCTTAATTATGAGAATGAGTGACGAGAAGCAAAGGATGATTAGGAGGTGGCCCCCACATATGCAAGCTAGCATGCTGAGTGGGAGATGTTGTAGGCAGAATTCAAAAAAAAAATTAAACCTCGATAAAAAGATTACAAACGTGGGAATGGTCATCAAGACGACAAGGACAAGTACCGGGAGAGGAAAAATTTAAATTGGGAGCTAAATGGCATGTGGTGTAATTGGTGGATAGATCTCCAATGTGACAGATGGAGAGGTATTGATAATAATAAAAAAGGTGGAATAAAAAAAATCTATTATTGCTTGAAAGGGAGGCAGAGCTGCCGTGAATAATAATGATCACTGGTGAAAAGGTGGCAATTGTGAATCATGTATGAAAATACCCTAAGCCGTTAATGTCCCAAATGTATAATCACAGAGTTTCCATTTGTACTGAGAGTGTGGAGCTAACAGTCATGAGTGTTGAGAACGTAGAAGGGAAAAGGAGTGATTTCTTGCTAGTTCCTAAAGTTTCCATAGCTCTGAGAATATGGGTGGTTCTAGAAAGCAAACTGAACTGCACAAATTTGACTCACTCTACAACAATGAGGAGCTCTAGAGTTTGTTTGAACAGGCGGGTTTCACTCATTATTTCGTTGCTATGGAGGGTTATAATGAGAGGCTTAGCTACAAATTTGCTAATTCGTGGAGAGACATAGAGGTTACTTTGGGTGGGCTTCAGTTCAAAGTGGATGCGAAGCTAATTGCAAATGTGATGGGCTTAGCATATGAGGACATGAAGGTAGTGAAGGTTAGCAATGGTAAGTACCAAGATTATTTTGAAAAAAAAATCAAAGGGAAAGAAAAACCTAAACGTTTTCAAAATGGTTATTCTAGGGTTAAGCTTCCCCTCCGTATCACAATGCCTGCTTTACCGTGATGAAATATTTTACCCTTGAAAGCCATTACTAGTCCATCCATGGCTATCACTTCCTAATCCTCAACCACATTAGGCACCAGGAGAAGATTAAATTTCCTTTCTTTATTTTTTCTTCCCTTAGCTAGAGCCTTACTCATGGTGCAAACCCAATCAAGGCCTCATTAGGCCCATATGTAAATTTGTGTTGTTTAGAACCCCGCAGAAAAACCTTGTTCTAAAAATGCTTGAAACCCCCATACCCCAAAGCTCAGTGAAGATTGAGCTGCTCGATAACCTACCTCCCCGATGCCTAAAAATTATGGTAAGAAATCCCAAAGCCCTTAGAATTCTAGAAAAAAAGACCAAAGCCCTGAAATAGCCATGTGGATGGATTTGTTGGCGGTCACTCCAGAAAAATGAAAAAGATGTATCGATGGAGTTGGGAACTAAAAAAAGGAGAAGGTTGATATTAAGTGAATTGTTTGAAGAGGTGGACACCATAACTATCCCTGACGATACTGAGATGGAAGGTTTTCACTAGGGTGGTAGAAGGTCTAAAATATTGGCTATGGCAACGTCTAAAGGAAAGGAGAAGAAGAAAAATGATCAAAGTCTGGAAAAAAAATCCCAAAGTCCTTCAGAAAGTGTTGAGAAACAAGAAGATGAGGAAATTGATTCCTCTACTGAAGAAATTTTGAATAGTCTAGGTGGAGATTCGACAGAAGAAGAGAACTCGGGGGTTGATAGTGAGGGTGGTAAGGATGATGAGGATAGGGAGGTGTCGCAATAGGAGATGGTTCGGGATGAGGAGGAAGCTATGCAAGATGGAGCAGAGGATACTAACAAAGAGGAAATTAAAGATGCTAAGGATGTGAATGGGAGATTCAATAGTTTGGAGGAGAGGATGCAAATTCTGGAACAAAAGATTCTTGAGAAGGCGGAGGGAAGTAAAGTCCAAACCCTGGAAAATCTGATTAATGGCATAATTGAGGATAGATTGAAAGTGTTGGAGAAATGTGTACAAGCAAAAGGAAATGTCCATAAAATTTAGAACCCCGAAGAAGCTGTCAAAAATGTGTGTATGGTCGTGGACGCGGTGATGAAGAAAGCAATTATGGCCACTGTCTCGGGGATGGGAAAAATCAAGAAACAACAGAAGAAGAATGCAGCGGGTGATGGTGTGGACCTGGATGGTAAGATGGAGTGGAAGGCCACGGTGAATGGTATTGTTGAAGACCTGGTCAAAGCTTGGAAGTTGATCGAGAATGCATAGCCTGTTTGCTTGGCTGTGCTAGTTTCTTCTATTTTTTGATGATTACTTTTTCTATGTTTAATTGGACTATTGCTACTAGTTATGGCCGTGGGTGCCTGAACTTTAATCTTTATAATGCTATGTTTATTCTTAGTAGGGACTTTAGGATGGATGTCTATAAGCACTGTAGTCGGTTAGTTGAGGATACTACTGTTGATAGTTTTGGGTTTTTTGATCCGTATGATAGAATTGGAATGTTTGATAGAAAAGGGATTAGTTAAGCTTTTTGTTGGGGGATTGGGAAGTCTGGTGAGCTTCCTATTTTTTTGTTGTTTCTCACTAGTGGTTGTTATGTTCTTGTTGTAATCTATTCAGGTCAGGGCCCTTTTTCCCTACTTAATCAATCAAAAACCATGTGAAATGGGCACATATATATATATATATATAAATGTATATATTATGAATTATATATATAATATATAGTTGATAATCATTTGTGATGTTTATAAAGTGCAATATATAGCACTATGGTTATTAATAGTGAAGCGCTTAATAAAAGCATAGGAACATATAAGGCACTACCATGGTAAGCATTGTATAGTAAACCTACACATAAAGCAACAAAATATCAAATCCACAAAGTTTATGAGGCACATAGGAATAAATGGCATTGTGTAAACATTGCAATAGAAAGTAAATACAACTTTTAAGCAATGTGGAAGTAGTCAAACCCACACTTTCTCAAAAGGTGCCAATTTATGAAATGTGGTGCCAATGCTAGAGTAAGGGGAATGCATAAGAATCCTTTTGCTATGCCCAAGTCTGATAAAGCAATATATTAGGCTTGAGAATTAGTCAAAATTAAACTTGGTAGCAATATAAGAAGGAATTCGATTAAGGAAACTTGATAATAAGCTTGTTGTTCTTTTGACTCAGTAAAATAGTTTTGTTGTCCTTTGAAACTAGTTGACTCAACCATTTTAAAGGTGAGGATTGTTATGTGTTGCAAACCTGTAAGTTAGTTTGATGATTCTTTGCATGGGGATAAAAAGGTGACAAATATTATCTTGTTTGTAGCCTTTGGTTGCTCACAATTTAGCATAAATAGAGGTGCTCATTCTACCATTTGCTACACTTTTCCATCTAATTATCTTGTTGTTATTTTTTTGTATTGAGAGACTGAGAGTTAGAGAGTTGTTTAGTTGTTTTTCATTAGTATTTTTGAGAGAGCTGGTGAGAAGCTAGTAGTGGGATTTGAGTTGTTCTTGGAGGAAGTTGCAAGCAAGCTTGAGTCATTAAGCTATGAGGGAGGAATAATTGGTTGGAGCTTTAAACAAGCATGTTGATTTCTACTCCTTTGTTATTATGTTGGAAAGATCATTTATTATGTTGCCATGTTCGGAAAGATTGTCTTCTATGTGTGTTATGATGCTTGAATATGCATGCATGTCTCTTGGTTGTTTCTTCTATTGTGAAACCTTTCTTTTTGGTATATACTTATGTAAATATTTATACTATATTGGGTTTTATATGAATGCATACTATTTATATTATATGTAGTATTACAATACTATTGGTGTGCAGCATAAGATAGAGTTGTTTTGAGATACTTAGTAGCAGTGTTAGTTTAATAAGAGTTAATGGGAAGGTTATTCTTGTGGTTAGGATAATCCACGGGAAAGGGGATAACCTTAGAATATTTAATACTAATGGTAAAATGCAAATCAAGAAATTATTGTGGTGAATCTTTCGCCAAAGTAGTGTAGGTAGCCACTATCTACACTGTAAATTCATTGTGATCCAAGTACATACTACACTGGGAATATCATAGATATAGAAGTAGACTTTATGGTAAGCTCTAGATATGTAGGACACATCACTATGCTCAGGAAATGCTATATGAAGGATGAGGTTACCAAACCAATCTCTTCGTCGAAGAGAGGGCCATATTACCAAGTTTGTAGATGTGTGGGGGGCCGCAATAAGTCCATGGTTGGTGGAAAGTGCTTGAGTGATGCTTCTCCTTATGCAGTTGGCAACCAAGATTTGGGAGAAGGACATTTTGGACCATTGGTATTTCTAGTTCATGTAAGCTTGTTGAATCTATGTATGTATTCATGTGCCCATCTATATGGAAATTGTAAATATGAAATGTTATCTTGAATATACTTATGTAAAGTGAAATCATATTTATATTATTGAAAAGATTCTTTGATTATATGCAATGGAAAAGTTTGGAAAGGTTATGTTTTCAAATGGTGCATTTATTATTGAAAAGAAAAGAATTTTTTTTATTTTCTCATAATGTTAGATGCATAAACTATTCACTTGTGGGTAAAAGCATAGAAAATTTACTAGATAGAACAATGGGCATGTTACAAGATAAAGAATACCAAAAAACTTGTTCTTTATTTAGATTTTTGATATTCCCCATTAGAATTTCCTTCCAATTGACTCAAACATTATCCACCCAAAATTTCTAATCATTGCAAAATAACCTCCAGATTTCATTAGCATATAGACATTCGAAAAAGGTATGATTGAAAGTTTTAGGAACTCTACATACATTAATTTGCAAAAAAAAATGAATGTCTACTTTCTTATGAAAAAAATGAATAATTTGCAATGCTTTGGATTAATTTAAAGTGCATAAACTAAGTGGATTATATGATCTAACACTTGAAATGTAGAATTCTATGATAACAAAAACAAAAATGACAATTTGTAGGAAGATATAGGAAGTGCAGAGAATGGAAAACCTACCCAAAAAGGTGTCTTTTGAGGTGCCTACAAGGACTCATTCTCCCAAGGGTGAATGGGTCTTTGTACAGGGTTTTTTCTCAGCTTTTGGGTTCCTCTGGTGCAAGATCTTAGATTTAGTTTGCTCTAGGTCTCACTGTTAGAAAGTCGGAAATAAATTTTGCAACCTAGTTTCTATGACTTGACAATAACGATGACAACAAATGCAACAATGAAAAATTACTTCTTCAAGGTCTTCCCACTCCTTCAACCTATAATCTACACATACACAAAGAGGGAAAAAAATGTGTTTGTTTGTATGGGGATTTTCCTTGGTCAAACCCTAGTTTGGTAATTAAATCTTGATAGAAAGATAATGACAATTGATAAATTCAAGGAATGATGAATGAACACTTTCTTTCTACAACTCACCAAACCTTTAATGGATTCCCTTAGAGGATTGAATTCAAACACATCACTCCAAGGAACTTGATCTTGCTTTGCTTGATTTGTTGGATTCTTGAATGCTTAGATGCTTGAGGATCAACAATACATATTAGCCTTCACAAGATGACATGAACACACATAAGCTTGAAAATGATGATAGGATCTTGAATGTTGCAACAATGACTAAAAGGCCTGCTCTTGATAATAATATTTTCTCTTGTGAAAGTTACCTTAATGTTGGATGTTTTGAATTGATACAAAGACTATGTATTTATAGGTGTTTATTTAATTTCCCAAAAATTAGATTCCAATAGAGGACCTTTGCATGTGGAAATTCAAATGTTATAATGTCACCATTGATATATCCAAATTTGGAGGGAAACTGAGTAGCAGGACACTTCCCCCATTGGGCAAATAGGTCCTAGTCACATTATAGCGAATGAGTCCCAACCCTATTTTCCAAAATTAAATTGTCGAGGGCAAAGTATTAGATGAATGCATTTGTTTAATGTTTGAAATTTATTAAAATTGGGGCTATGAAATACATAAATTTAGGACATTATGGGATCAATTAGAGGCTTAATTAAGTCCAATAAATTAAGGGACCCAAACATAGTGTGAAATTGTAAAGGCATACAATTTTCTACACTGCATTTAGCCCCCACTTTAGTGAGAGTACGAACTTACGCTCAGACTCACACTAAAGTAGACAAATATGCATCAAGAGGGGTCCAAGTGTACAAATGTTGGAAAGATAGGATGACAAAGATCAAAGAGGTGGTCAAGGCCCTAGGATCTAAGATCCCATGACAAACCAACTTAAGGAATAGGGGACACACATGAATGTAAGGTATGAAGCAACAAGACAAGATACACGAACATGTATGTCGAAAAACATGAATCATACATGATGAAAACACATGAACATAAAATATAGATGATGAAATGAAAAAAAATATGATGTAAACATAATTTAAACACAGAGAAGACACATGAAAAACACACACAAGGTTAGTACTAAAAGGATTTGGGTCAGTAAGGTAAAGAGACCTTAGTCTTAAATTATCTCAAATACCAAATGTCATCCATCAAATGTGTTGTCAAAATAAAATGATTCTCTTGCAAGGATGTAAAATCACTTATGAAACACATGGATATATTAGAAAGAAAGTTGTATTATGCTAAGTGGCCATGAAATATACACAAAATGGCTAGTGCAATCCGATATACACTAGGTGAGCCCCCAAGACAAAGATGAGAAACACACACTAGGTCTACAAGGTGTGTACTCATAAAACATGTGTCACAAGGCTAGTAAGTTGCTTTATGCTACAAACTCATGAAAAAAATGATCAAGATACTATGCCAACGCTACAATAAGTTCAACCTCTATGAACAAAGTGAAGCAAGAAATGTCAAAATGTCAATGCCGAAATGAAATAATACCAATATATCCCCCCACTTAAAATGTCAACATACTTTCTATGTTGGTATTTAAAGTAGAAAGAGGGGAAGAGGGGATCCTTGAAAATAATGCACACCTCAAAAATCTAGTTATCCTTGCCCCCGAAGCATAGAGACAAAGACAACCACCAAGGACTATCATGTTGTTGCCAAAATAAATATGGCTGCACTTAATATTGTACCATGATGAATGGAAATGAGCAAAACACATAAAGCTACCAATGCCACATAGTGATCAACAACATTATAGGATGAAAATAATTATCAATTAGAGGAAGTAGGTGCGTCAAAACAAGGAGAAGCACCGCAATCCTTAAGATATCGACTTTTATTACTCAAAGGTTTACATTCATTGGTAGAATGACCATGCACTCGATGAT
Source organism: Sequoia sempervirens (assembly GCA_007258455.2). Taxonomy (NCBI): domain Eukaryota; kingdom Viridiplantae; phylum Streptophyta; class Pinopsida; order Cupressales; family Cupressaceae; genus Sequoia; species Sequoia sempervirens. The sequence continues at coordinate 19,254 of VDFB02102489.1, read as the reverse complement.
ATGCACAAAATGAGCTTGTGTTATAAAATTTAATTCATGTTCTTGGAGGAAGAGTAATCAAGTGGGCTTTGAGAGGCCTCAACAAGATAGTCTCTTGATCAATAGTAGGGAACATTTCTTTCTTAGCACAAGATGCCATACACACAATAGATGATAAGGCATTAGATGAAGATGAAGATAAAGGTTGGAAACTTAGACCTTGCTTGTAAAAGTATGTACCTATAGAATTCACTTTATTTATATCATTTTGTTCTATTTTTTTTATTATATACATGTTTAGAAAGGATTTTTTATCCAAGACCATAACATGCTTGTTATGCCTTGCATAACCACCCCACTTTGATCTCGATTAGAATGGTCCCCCCTTTGTCTTTTTTCCCTTGCCTTTGGTTTTCTCTCAGCTCTTTAGGCATTTTTCTCCCAAGTTCTGCCTGGAGTTCTGCCCTAATCAAAACCGACTTGTAACTTCCCTTTCTGGTTCTGCCCTGACTCCTACTTCCTGCCCTGCTTCTCGGCTAGACCTTTGGTTTTCGCTTTTGTTCTCGCTGTGAGTCGGTCCGGCTGGTTTGAATGTTCAACTTCTTGCTCCCTATTTGTCCAAATTCGTCCGACCCCGCCGTTTCTTTGTTTTTCTTTGGTCATGGTTCTTTGTGTCCCTCGCCTTTAGTTAGTTTCTTTTTCTGCTCTTCTCGGCATTTTGTTTCCTTTTGTTTTGGTTTGTTTATTTTGGCGTCCGGTTCGGAATCCGATTTCTCGCGCTTGAATCGCCTGCCTTTGCTTTTATTCCTTTCCCCAACCTCGCTCCCGCCTCTTTGTCTTTTTTCCCCTCGGTTTTGTTTTCTTTTGTTTTTGTCGGAGGCGGGACCAGGATGGAATCCAAAACTAAAACTTAGAAAAGTTTCAATTCCAGATTTTGTCCCAACCCCGCCCCTGTTGTGTTCCGCCTAGTTGGTTTTCATTTCAACCCCACCGGTGTTTCGTTTTTGTCCTTTTGGGTTTTCCTCATGGGCACAGAGCCGGGAAGGGGTATAAACTCAAGAATGTTGGTTAGTTCCCTAGATCACCGAATCTAACTCGGCCCTGGTTCTGACTTTCTCTTGGTCCCGCCCCTGCTTGTTTTGAAGGACCGAGATGTCATTTTTTTATCATGTTTTTCCCTAGTCCCGGTTCCACCAGGACTTGTTTACATTTTTCTTCCCATGCCCGTGTTGGCTCCGTCTCCACTAGAGTTAAGTTTCTTTTTTGTAAAAGGGCATAATGTTAATGATATTTTTGAGATTCAAAGGGCTAACGAAGATCTAGTTTTGTAGGGGTCAAATTATGTGCATGATGAGGTGTCTCGAGGATCTCGGCAGGAGTTCTGAGCTTGGTGGAATGTCTCATCATCAAAAGGGTCTTGGGCGGATCCCGCCCGTCCATGCCGGCGACCTTTAATTCGGCGGAAAGATGGTGATGTCGGTGTAACTCTCCCCGAAGAAAGTGAAGTCTCCCCGACATAGAACGAAGCCACATCGGCGAAGGGTTAAGCCTTCGCCATAGGGTCTGGGCGACCACAAGAAGCTATGCCAACAACGAGGAGGGGCTTGGGAAGAAAAGAGCCATTCGGTGAAAGGTCTTGCCGAAGGTGAAAGGTTTCACTGAAAAAAAAGAGCTCGGGGAGAACCAATGGATGTTGCCATAGCTCTCGCCGATCAAAGGAAGTCTTTTTGAAATAAAGAGGCATTGACGTAGTTGTTGGAGTTCGCTAAGAAGTCTCGGCGACCCTGAGGTGTCTTGCCAATGGAATCAAATGACTCAGCAGAGGAAAAGGCCTTCGCCAAAAGGTCTCTGCGAAAGTGAAAGGTCTTGCCGATATGAAGGAATATCGGCATAATCTCTTACCGATTCAACAGGGTTTGGCCAAAATAAAATAAAGTCGCCAGAGGATGGTTGGTTCGGCATGATGTCCCATCGATTCATCAAAGTCATGTTGAAACTACAGAACTCGGGGAAACTCCAAAGAACACAAGGGTTTTCACCTTATCTCTCAACGACCATCTTGGGTCTGGCCGAAGGTCTTTGAGAGATCGGTATGGTCTCTGTGTCTCGCCGACTCGCCCGTTCTATGCCAATGGACTTGCAGAAAAGCAGATTTTGAGCAGAAAGAAGGCCATGCGAGGGAGGAGACAAGGCCATTAGTCAATTCGACAGCTGGTATCTACCGATAGAGGTAGCTCGACATTAATGGGGATATTTTAAGCATTCAAGACCGACCGAAGGAGTTCGAGGTGGGACACCTGAGGCGTAGGAAGTTATGGCTGTGATGCAAAATATCTACGTAACACCTCGTATCACGCCTTCACCCACATAGACAACAAGGGATTCGAAGCTTAATGCGTAACCCACTTTCCTCATAAAGATCTGGGCGCCGATAGTCCTGCATACAAGGGAGATATTTTTGTAAACCCTAAAGCAAGGGATAGTGCATTCTTTTTGATGTATCCTGTATATAAGGCATTTTTGCCTCTTTGTAAAAGGGGGCACTTTAGGAAGCACTTCTAGGTTAGAAAGTAGTAGACAAAAAAACTTCTGGTTAGTAATCAGTAGAATAGGAATAGAGGGGATAGAAGTTGATCCTGATTCTTTGTAATAGGAGCTTCTTTTGTCTTCTTGGGGTAAGAGTTAGATTCAGAATAGGACCTTCTTAGTGTAAATGGAAACAATTTGGAGCCACAGTCTGTACACTAGTGATTGTGCCAGCTTTGCAATTGTTGTTTATCTGTTTTATGAATAGTAGACGCAACTAGATCTTAATCTACTTCATGTTGAGTTTCAAAATGGTGTTTGTTTTGAATTAATCATCTAATTTGAAAGTTTTCAAGGAATGAGGTTTGATTTTCTATTTTGTTTGAATGGTAACTTGCAATCTACTGTTGGAATCAACACTGTGAATGAATGCAGCTATGTGTTAGTCACAAGTTAGGTTTGTTCTACAGTTTTAGTTAGGAATTCCTTGGGAAGCAACTAGTCTGGTTAATTCTGATGAAGTGTCATTCTTTTCTATCCCAAAGCCCTAATCCATCTTTTTACTATTTCTTTTAAAACCCCGGTTAGAGTAGATTTAAATTCATGTTCAACCCACAACAAATTCAAAAACTCAACACCAAAAGAGGGGCCCCCCTTGAATATTACCATATTACATTGGCCATCGAGTAACATTAGCACAACAGACCCAACTTCAAGACCTTGGGAGCTAAGGCATCCATGTGTTGCCTTTCTCTTCTCGAGAAGTGTGAGTAGCAATATTCTCATGAAGTGTTGTTGTGCCATTTGGGACGCCAACAATGCTTCCAACCTCGAGAATATATTTTATTCTTTTGAGAAGGATTGACTTCTTCATGAGCACACAAACCCTTTTTAAGTTTTTTAAAGTTACCTATCATCTTCTCATGAAGGATGGGAGTTGAAGAGCCACCATCACCACCATGGGATGATGTTGTTGATGTAGAACCAAGTTGATAAAATGAAACACAAGACTTTTTAGGTTTAGATTGTGAGATTTTGCACTCTCCCATAAAAGACTGTGTAAAATATAATGAACCCCAATCATCCCTAAAACATGTGTTTGAAGATGAATCATTTGTATTTGACTCTTTGGACCTTGAGGGTGAGATTTGAGACTCCCCTTTAAAATGAGGTAAAAAATATAATGGCCCCCAATCGTCATCTAAGAGTTTTGTTTTAGGTGAAATACAATTAGGATTACCATCAAGTTGTATAGGTTCTACCTTGGAAGTTGGGATCAAAGTATTAAGAGAGTTGGAAGTGTCATGATCATGTTGAACTTTTGAATTATAACTTTGTTCATTTGATTCAATTGTGTATATCTTTTTGTTATATTCAAAATTCATCTCACGGTGAAGAGTATATGGGACTCCTTTCATGGCATGAATCCATGGTCTCCCTAGGAGAAGGTTTTATGAAAGAGGTCTTGACATGATATGGATAGGAGTGGGAAAAACTATAGGTCCAACCTCAATAGGTAATGTGATCATTCCTAATGGGTGCCTACTAACATTGTCAAAGCCACGAATATTAACATCATGGGGTTGAATAAGCTTCTTTTCCACACCAATTTTATCTAAGAGATCAGTGCTACAAACATTAAGACCCACTCCATTGTATATGAGAGTATGCCTAACTATAGTTTCATTAATGATCACCTTTATCATTAAGGCTTCATGTTTATTTTGGATCTCAAGTGAGGGTAATTTATGTTGAGGGAATGTGATATCTAAATTTATCACTTGCATACAATCAAATGAGGTTGCCACATCATTTAATTTAACAGAAGATTGGATATTATTCTTCTGCAAAACTTCTTGGAGCATCATTTTGTATGTATGTGATGTTTGAATCAAATCCCAAAGGGAGATTTTTATTGGAGTACAAAAAAAATTCTCAACAAGATCATACTCTTTACCACTATACTAAGGAAAGCTATATATGTGGTCTATAGTATGATAATTTGGTTATTATGACACATGTTCACTATAAAGTTTCCTTGCAAAGTTCAAGATAACACCTGGAGGTTTATGAGGTCCTATAATGGGAGGTGACTTAGGAGGCTCACTAATTAAATGAGATTCAATTATTACTTGCACATGGATAACCTTGACTGAGTTACCTAGATGACCTTCTGTTGAGGGGGGATCTAATGTGAACTTAATACCTTCATCTATGCCATCCATCTTACTATTTTTTGAGAGAAATATATCAATGATATCATCTTCATTTACTACCATATCTTCCCATATGGGTAAATCATTAGAATATGGAAAAATAAGATTCTCATGATGCTCAATAATTTGGTCTTCTAACACCAAGATGCCTTTGTCACAAGTAGGAGAGGTATCGAGAGAACAACTAGGATAGTCGTGATTGTCTATGATTTCATCCTCTTGTACCAAATATTTAGTGGATGATCTAGGTGAGATGAAGTCATCAAGGGCTTCATTTAACATGTCAAATTCATCACAACTAAAGGGCTTGGTAAATATACAAGGTGAAAGGGATCTAACATGACTAGATTACTATGCAATGTATGAATTTGTGCAAAAATAAAAACTATGCAATTATTTAGAAAATGTAAACAATTTTCCTATAGATATGATACTTTTCAATACTGAAATGCAACAATTTTTTCAATTTTGCAACAAATCAAACAAAAGGACACTTTTCTTGCACATGTAATAACAATTTTTTAGAATTTTAAAGCAAACTTCTACAAGTTGGAACAAATTGATAATACAAAGACAAAATAATGTGTAAAAATCTTTTGGGACACCCTTACAAGGACAAGTTCAACCAAGGGTGAATGGGTTTTTGTATAGGGTTCTAAAAAGTGAAAATTTGAAGTTTTATGTTGTTATTCAATTTTTCTTTCTCCAGTTTCAAACATGTTAACCAATGACTATTTTTCCAGATTTTGCTTAATTTAGGACAATGTAATGCAAGATGCAATTATGAAACAAATGTAAAAATGGTTTAGTAAGTTTTTAATGCAAATTTTAGATCTAAAATGCAGTAATTAACTTATTCTAGGATGTCACAACCTGAAAATGCAATTTTGAAATTAAATAATGCAATATTTTTCAATTTGAGATAATGTGATCTAAATGAAAAAATGCAACAAAAAGGGACACTTTTGAATGCAATTTTCAGATTTACTATGCAATACTTAACTAATTTGAAAATGCAAAAATATGAGCATAATGATTTGATGCAAATTTGAAACAAACTATGCAATTTTTCACTTGTTTTTGAGCTAAAATGAAAGATCCAATGAACAATTTCATATTTTAACCACTTAATAAATGAAATATGAATGTAAATATGATCTAAATATGACTAAAACAAACCCTAATGCAACCTATGGTGCATATTATGGAATGCGATGTTTTTGAATTTTTATAATTTTTTAGAATGCAAAGATGAAACCCTAACTAAGAAATACAAATGCAAAACCTAGATCTAGGGTGAATTATGGCAAATTTCAAAAGGTATATAATGTTAACATGTCGGGTTCACCAAAATGAAATATATAAAAAGGGATATTATGTCCCAAGTTTCTAGAACAATAGGATCTAGGTGCCTTTCTCTAAAATTTCATTAGAAAGAGAGAAAATCACAAAGGAATAGGATTGACTTTCAACCTTGAGGTGAGCCAACCCTATTTTGGGATCTTGGATGTCTACTTTCTTATGATAATAATGATTGATTTGAAATGCTTTGGACTAATTTAAAGTTTATAAACTAAGTGGATTATATGACCTAACACTTGAAATGCAGAACTCTATGATAAGAGAAACATAAACGACAACTTGCAAGCAAATCCGAGAAGTGCAGAGAATGAAAAACCTGCCCAAAAAAGTGGGTTTTGAGGTGCCTACAAGGACTCATTCACCCAAGGGAAAATGGTTATTTGTATAGTTTTTTTCTCAGCTTCTAGGGTCCCTTGGTGTAATATCTTAGCTTTTGTTTGCTCTAGGTCTCACTGTCAGAAAAGTCAGAAATAAATTTTGCAACCTAGTTTTTGTGACTCGATAGTATTGATGATAAAAAATGCAATAATGAAAAATTTCTTCTTCAAGGTCTTTCCACTCATTCTACCTATAACTTGCACATACACAAAGAGGGGAAAATGATTTTGTTTGTTTGTATGGGGGTTTGCCTTGGTCAAACCCTAGTTTGGTAATTAAACCTTGATAGAAAGATAATGATAATTGATAAATGGAAGGAATGATGAATGAACACTTTCTTTCTACAACTCACCAAACCTTTAATGGTTTCCCTTAGAGGACTGAAGTAAAGCACGTCACTCCAAGGAACTTGATCTTGCTTTGCTTGATTTGTTGGATACTTGAATGCTTGGTTGCTTTAGGATCAACAATACATATTAGCCTTCACAAGATGGCATGAACACACATAAGGTTGAACATGATGATAGGATCTTGAATGTTGCAACAATGACTAAAATTTATCCCTTTAATGCTCCTGACAATAATATTTTCTCTTGTGAAAGTTGTGTTAATGCTAGATGTTTTGAATTGATAAAAATACTATGTATTTATAGGTGGGGTAAATCCACAATAGTGGGTTACAATTTTTCACACAAAGAAAAATTAGAAATGCCCATCAAAAAATTAAAATGGCTCACCCATTCTAATGAAGGGGGTTCGAATGGCCCCCCCTTCTAATGAAACCCCTGCCTCCCTTCTAATGAACCCCCACTTGCACCATATAGGGGGTGTTCATTTGAACCCCCCATCGAATAAAGGGGGTTCAAATGAACCCCCCTTTTTTCACCACCATTTTTAAACTTATGCATCTTTTGACTATCAAAGCCCAGGAAGGAGGTGCAAATGGAGTCAACTTGATAAACCAAGTTGAAGGATAGTAGTGCTCAAAACGTTTTTTCTAACAACTATAAATTTAATATATTTTTTTTTATTTTTATTTTGTTTTTTAGTTTTATCAATATAGGTTTTCAACGTAAACGATCAAGTTTAAGTGAAACTACTGTGGAAAAATAGTAAATTTGATCTGAAAAAATTGAAAAATTATATATGCACTAGGTATTGATGTCCTCATTCCAACAAAAAAAATTGAGTTTCAATACATACCAAAAAGTTTATGCAAGCCAAAGTGTACCTATGTCTAAATTGTAACTGGTTTGACTTCAAAAATTAATTAAAAGAAAAATATTCAAGAAAACATTATGGAAAAAAATGAAAGCACTAGATACTAGTATTACCAACCTAAATTCAAAAGAATCATAATTTTATCCTTTGTAGAAAAAAAGTTATGTGAGCCGAAGTACACACCACTTTTTAATAATGTCGTTTACTATTAAAAACTAGTTATCAAAGAAGATGCAAAAAAATTACAATTTAATTTCAATTTTTTTTAAAAAAAGCATTTAAAATCTACAAAAAAATCTCACAAATCACTAGTTTGCATCACTTTCAAAATTCCTAACAGTTTACCTACTATAGGTGTTAGAAAGTGAGGTTTTGTTTTTGAAAATGTTGATTTCAATGTCAAGTTTGGCCAAAAAGTGTAACCCATTATTGTGGGATGACCTAGTGTTTATTTAATTTCCCAAAAATTAGACCCCAATGAACTTTTCAAGTGGAAACTCAAATGTTACAATGCCACCACCAAAATATCCAAATTTGGAGGGAAACGAAGTAGCAAGGCACTTCCCCCATTAGGCGAATGGGTCCTAGTCCCATTATGGCGAATGAGTCCCAATCCTATTTTTTAAAATTTAAGGTGTCGAGGGAAAAGTATTAGATGAATGAATTTTTTTAATGTTTGCAATTTATTAAATTTAGTGCAAATGGGCTATGAAATACATAATTTTAAGACATCATGGGGTCAATTAGAGGCTTAATTAAGTCCAATAAATTAAGGGACCCAAACATATTGTAAAATTGTAAAGGTATACAATTTTCTAGACTACAAAAATTTATAAAGAGAGAGAGAAGCTAACTCTTGATTAATTAATTGGTGCCAACAATCCAATGATAACACATGTCCCTAGGGATTTATGCTCAAGATAGTATGTCATTTGATTATGGATATGATGATTCACCTTTAAAACCTCTTCAATGTACTCATTACACACTTCAGGAGGAAAATAGATAGAGACAAAAAGAGAGAATGATAGAGGAAGAGAGAAGGGAGAGGGAGATGGAAATAAGGTATAGAGGAAAAGTGAGAAAAATAGAAAGAAAGAAAGACAGAGAAAGACAGGAGAAAATGAGACAAAGGAGAGAGGTGGATATATAAAAAGTGATAAAGAGAGTTAGAGAGAAAAACAAAGATAGAAATGAAGGGATAGAGAGAGGGAGATGGAGATAAAAAAAAAAAGAGAGAAAAGAGAGAAAATATAGAGAGATAGAAATGGAGACAAAGAGAAATAGAGAGATACAAAGATAGAGGTAGAGATATAGAGGAATAAAGAGATAGATAAAGAAATAGAGACAATAAGAGGGATAAAGAAAGAGGAAAATAGAGAAGAGAGACATAGATAGATATAGTCACATAGAGGGAGGGAGATAGAGAGATAAAAATAAATAGGAGATAAATATATATAAAGGTAGATAGATCAAGAGATAAAGAGGGAAAGGGGGAGGGAGAGAGGGGGAGATATATAGGGATAAAAAAGAGAGTAAGGGAGAGAGGTATAGGGAGAGGGAAATACATTGAGATATGAAAAGAGAGAAAGATAGATAGAGGAAGAGAGAAGGGAAAAACTATAGATAGAAATAGGGGGGAGAGATGAAGAGAGAGATCGAGAGATAATGAGAAACATAGAGATAGACAGGGAGATAGAGATATAAAGAGATCTATCTCTTTCTCTTCCCATATCTCTCTATATATCTATATCTCCTCATGTGTACCTCTCTCTCTCTCTCTCTATATATATATATATATATCCCTTGAGGATCTCGATCTGACGGATCCTTTCGACGATCCGACCTGGTTTCGATCTTCCCTGACCTCGACGCTCGCCTGATTTGATTTCGATCCGGATCTTTCGACATTTTTGAGATCCGGAGTTTCTTTGATTTTGATTTCGACGCTTCGATTTTCCGACTTTGATCTTGATTTTTGACGGACGGTTCTTCTGATCTTTGACGATTTCTCGAGATTTTCCGGATGTTTCGAGCCTGATTTTGATTTGACCTCCCCGGATTCGAGATTTGTCTTTGTTCCGGACCTGTCTCGCCTGATCTTTCGGATCTCGATGAGATATTCCTCGACTTCCCCGGATCCGTGATCGACTTTCCATCCTCGACTCTTCTTTGTTCTGACCTCTTCGCCGATCTCGATCTCTTTCGATCCCGATATTCCCTTCCCCATTAAAACATAACATGAGCCTACTGGTAATGGATCTTGATTATCTTCTTGATTTAGAGGTTTTATTTTAATTATGTTTGGATCCTTGTAAGTGGATGCATAATTGATTTGAAGCTATCACTTCTCAATTGAGATATGTTTTGCACAAAACACATCATTTTATAAATGGCCTACCAATTGAACTCATGTATACTACACAAATGAATGCAAAAAGTAGACCAAATTTTTCCTTAATTGGCCTTCCACACATCTTCAATGTAACCATTGCACACCAAGGTGTGATTGATGGGAAATGGAGGTGGGTTTGAAAGGGCCTTAAAATCATTAATATTTTCCATACCAAACCTTAGAGTCCTAGCATTTATTTATTATTTTATGATGTATTTATTTATATTATAATGTTTAATTGCCTACCCAAATTGATGTCACTTTATGGGACCTCGGTGATGTGGCATCTTACATGGTAAGTGACATGTACAATTTCTAAGCTAAATTAGTAGAGGTAGGCATCCACCTTGGAGGACCTATATTTGTGCCTAAATTGGCAACATTTGTCATAAGTTACTATGTAATGGGATATGACAACTTGCTATGTTAGTTTATGATTGATTATGATGGTGGAAGAGTCAATAATGACAAATTTCTAGTTAAATATGACAGGTGGGACCCATGTGATGAGGGTCCCTACACATGTAAGGTATTTGCATGCATGCAAGCTCATTGCATTGGTGGCTAATTTTATGGAATAGGGACTAATTATGGAAGATTGTCATAATTATGAGTTTTGATTATGACATGTCATAATGAATTCGTGTTCACACCTTGGATGTGGGAATTGGTTATGGAAAGTTTCGAGCACCTTGTTTCATGTTGAGAGGTTATAAATACTTGCAAACCTAGTGCATTTTGATGGTGATAGGTTTGAAGAAGCTTACATGGCGTTATGCTACCAAAATTTATCTAGATTCTTGTCATAGTGTGAAGAATCTTGAGCATTGATCTAAGACTGTATTGTAATTTTTCTATTGTTGTTGATGATATATTTGAGCAATGTGATTTGGAGTGTGGTTTTTTTCTCAAAAGGGTTTTCCCACATAAACACTATCTTATGTTTTTTATTATTTATTTGTTTTGATATGTATGTGCATCTTTTGAATCTTTAATTGCGAAGGTGTTAAAAGAAATTTTTGCATCTCTCTCGTGCTTAAATTAGTGTAGGAAGTTGCTTCCACTTACCCGACTTCCTTTCAGTTGGTATCAAAGCCAGGACAACTTTGATTTTGTTGTTGGGTTTGAAGGATTTTTTGAGCTGATCTTTGTTTCAGTGGGAGTTTTGCATAAGGGTATTTCGTGACCTTGTTGCAAGAAAAATATGGCAAGCACATTTGAAAGAATTGAGATGGAGAAGTTTAATGCCAAAAAAATTTAACTTTGGAAAATGAAAATGGAGGATATGCTCATAGACAGAGATCTGTGGGCTACAATATTTGAGACCAAACCAACTATAACAACCCAGGTAGATTGAGATCTAATGGATAGGAAAGCAAAGGGTCTGATCAAACTCTATTTGGTTGATTCAGTCCTCCTGAATGTACATGAGGATAAAACTACAAAATACATTTGGAAGAAACTTGGAGATGTTTATTAGGCTAAATCCTTGGTGAACAAGTTGTTCCTAAGAAAGAAACTATACTCTCTAAAGATGAAAGATGGAGGATCTGTGCTAGATCACCTCAATACATTCAACATGTTGATAGCTCATTTTGGTTCCATTGGAGATAATATTGATGAACAATATTGTTGCATGCTCTTGTTGTGTTCATTGTTGGATTTGTGGGACCACCTTGTAATGGCTATTGGAAGCACAACCACCAATTTCAAGATGGATGGGGTGGTGTTTGCACTATTATCTGAAGAGATGCAGAGAAAATATTTTGAGATGGCTAAGGAGGCCCTTGCTATTCATGGTAGATCGAAGGAGAAAGGCAAAAATAAGGCCCAGAAATCAAAGTCAAAATCTCTAGGGAGATATCAATCTTGTGGAAGGTCCAAGGTGAAGTGTGGGAATTGCAGAAAAACTAGTCAAATCGAAAAAGAGTGCAAGGAAGAGAAGAAGAAGAAAGGAAAGAAGAATTTCTCTAGTTTCAACTCTGACAAACCCTCATAAGATGATGCAGATGCCTTTGTCATGACCTTTGAAACCCATGCATCATAAGATGTGTGGTTGATAGACTCAGATGCTTCTTTCCACACAACCTCTCATAGAGGTTGGTTTTTCAAAGTATAAAGAATTTGATGGTGGGAAGGTGTATCTGGGTGATGACTCTCACCTAAAGGTCATTGGACAAAAAAGAGTCAAAATTAGATTCCCTAATGGAAGAGTGAAGGGGATTGATGGTGTCTTGCATATCTCAGATTTGGCACGAAACCTGCTTTCTGTGAGTAAATTGAATGATGTGAGAGTGCAAGCTATTTTCTCTAGTAGAGGATGTAAGATGACGAGAGGATCTATGGTGTTGGATAAGGGTGTTTGGATTGGCACCTTAAACAAGCTAGATGCATGCATAGTTCAGTGCAATAGTTATTATAATACACCAAAGAAGAGACCTTTGGATTCTTCATCCTCACTTATAGATAATATAGAGAAGAAGTATGTTGCAGCTACATCTAATGGTCATGTATTTTGGGTACATAAGGGTGTTGATTCATTGGAGATGAAGATTCCTACAGAGAAGACAATGATATGTCACCAACAACTTGGTCACATTAGTGAGAAGGGTCTTAGATCCCTGAAAAATGAGAGCCTTGTCAAAGGCCTTGATGATTGTAATCTTGAGTTTGACTTTTACAAACATTGTGTTTATGGAAAATAACACTGCGTTTCTTTTTACTCTAGTTCTCATAAGTCTTTTGGTGTTTTGGACTATGATCATGAAGATGTGTTTGGTCCTATGAATGTACCTTCATTGTCAAAATCTACATTTTTTTTTATTCCATAGATGATTACAATAGGAAATTGATTTATTTTCTTAGAATTAAAGCTGAAGTCTTTAGTTGGTTTAAGGAGTTTACAACCTTTATTGAAAATCATACTAGTAGAAAGATTAAGTGTTTGAGGGCTGACGATTGTAGTGAGTTTTTTTGGTAGAGTTTGAAAATCTATGTAGAGAGCATGGGATTGAGAGAAATAAGACAACTCCATACACCCCACAACAAAATGGAGTTGCAAAGAGGATGAATAGGATGTTGATGGAGAGGGCTAGGAGTATGCTACATGGTGCTAGCCTTGAGTAGAAGTTTTGGGGAAAAGTAGTAGCCATTGCATGCTATCTAATCAACAAATCTCCTACATCAGTGCTTGTTGAAAAGACACCCATGGAGGTGTAGTTTGGTAAAAATCCTTTATTAATACATCTTAGAGTATTTGGTTGTGAAGCTTACACTAATGTTTTGATTGATAAGAGGTCTAAGTTGGAGAATGAGGTGGTTAAGTGTATCTTCATTGGCCATGGTGTTGGTGTCAAGGGGTACAAGCTTTGGGATCCAGAGGCCCAAAAGGTTCTCTATAGAAGAAGTGTAATTTTCAAAGAGATGAAACCTTCCGTTCTTGAGCTGCAGCCAAAGAAAGATGAGAAAGAGAAGGAGGTAGTTCAGGTTCCACCTACTCCAATGAAAGGTGAACTACGCACTCCTGTTGGAACCAATGATGAGGAGAGCTTGAGTAGCTCTAAAATTTTTGAAGAAGAACCTCAACCTCAAGAATTGAGGAGGTCTATGTGTGTTAGGTAGTAATAAAAAAGGCTTGGTTATTCCTTGTTGGATTCCAGTTTTTTTTTTGCTTTGATTGCTATCACTAACGAGCCTAGGATTATTAGAGAGGCAATGGGCATGAGTAATGTAGATTCTTGGATGAGAGACATGGACAAGGAGATAGTTGCATTGAAGAAAAACAAGACTTTAGATTTGGTATCCCTTACCCGATGGACATAAACCCACTAGGTATAAATGGGTGTTCAAGAAGAAGTGTGGTCCTGATGGTAGTGTTGAGAAGCACAAGGCACAATTGCCTGCTAAGGGGTATTCTTAGGTGGAGGGAATTGACTATGGTGAGATATTCTCTCATGTTGTGAATCTGGCATCTATTTGGTCCCTATTATCACTTGTAGCAATGTATGATTTGGAAGTGGAACAAATGGATGTGAAGAAAACATTCCTTCATGATGATTTGGAGGAAGAGATTTACATGTCACACCCAGAGTATTTTTTTGTGAAAGGTAAAGAAAATCTGGTATGCAAACTAAAGAAGTCTCTGTATGGTTTGAAATAGTCTCCTAGAATGTGGTACCAAAATTTTGATACCTATGTGTTGTCATTGGGATTTATGAGATCTAAATCTAACCATTGTGTGTATTATAAATCTGAAAATGGTCATATTCTCATTATTATTTTATACATAGATGATATGTTGTTTTTTTGGGAATGGTAAGAGTATGATTTCATATTTGAAGTCTCAGATGTCTGCATAGTTTGAGATGAAAGATCTAGGTGTGGCTAGGTATATTCTAGGGATGGAGATCACAAGAGACAGAGCTAATAGAAAGCTTTGGCTAATCCAAAGCAAGTACTTTGGTTAAGCCAGAGAAAGTATTCGAGCTCAATGTTGGAGATATTCAACATGGAAGATTACAGATAGTTAGTTGTTCTTGTGATGCAAGGGATGAAGCTTTCTATGAATGGTTGACCAAAATATTCTACTAAGTTGGAGGATATGACCAAGTATTGTGTACGAGTGTTGTTGGTAGTTTAATGTATGTTATGGTTTGTATGAGGTTAGACATTACCCAAGCAATGGGAGTCCTTAGTCAATTTATGGCTAATACTAGACGTGTACATTGTGATGTGGTTAAGAGAGTGTTCAAATACTTGAGGGGTACTTCCAAGTATACCTTTTTTTTTCATGGTTATCCTACTAGACCTCAACATTCAATGAGTATTTGTGGATATGTGGATTCTGATTGGGCAAGTGCCATTGATAGTAAGAGATCCACTAGTGGTTATGTGTTTATGATGTTTGGTGGTGCTATCAGTTGGATGAGTAAATGACAAGTTGTAGTCACTTTTTATATGACATAAGTAGAGTACATGGAAGCTACTCATGCTTGTAAGGAAGCCATTTGGCTTAATTGTGTGCTAATATTGGTTAAGATGCAAGATAAATTATTGTTTGTTGTGATAGTTAGAGTGCCATCTATTTAACAAAGAATCCTACCTTCCATGCCAGAACAAAGAACATTGATGTCTAGTATCATTTTTTTTGTGATATGGTAAAATATGGAAAGGTAAACTTGGATAAAGTTGACACATTGGAAAATTTTGCATATGTACTAACGGAACCAATGAGCATAGAGAAGTTCATATGACTTTTTGATTCCATGGGCCTTGGGGCCCTGAGTAGATAATTTCATATGACTCTTGATAGGTCTTTGACAAGTGGGAGAATGTTGGGATTAGGGTGTCACAACCTTAGAGTCATATAATTTATTTATTATTGGGTGATACCACAATAGTGGTTTACACTTTCTGGGAGATCCTAATTTTTGCTGAAATCACATATTTTTAGAAAATATAATGATTTAAGCCTTGAAAAGTTCCATTTAAAGGATCCCAATTGAAGAGGGTTTGATCAAATCACCTTAGATCAAACCCCCCTTGGATAGAACCTAACTAGTTTTAAACCATGCCTATAATAGAGTCTCCTTTAAACATATCAAAATGCTAATAAAAAACCACTTTTGATTTACCTTTTGGGGGATCAAATGAATTCATTTATATTTTTTTGTATGTAGTCCTTATTATAAGCTTCCTGAAAAGTATAATTTTAAATAAGTTTAATTTTATTATTATATTTATTTTTTATTTCTTGTGAATGTAGGTTTTTTACCGAAAATCAAGCTTTTTGTTCTACACATGTGGAAAAATAGCAGATTATAAAAAAAATTGAAAAATATCAATGCACTAAATATTGATGTCCTCGGTCCAACAAAAAAAAAAGAATTTTGATACATGCAAAAATAGTTATGTTTTAGCCAGTAAATCATGTCTAAATTGTAACTAGCCTAACTTCAAAACTTAATTTAAAAAAAATATTCAATGAAATTATATGAAACCAATCCCATGCACTAGATATCGTAGTTATGAATCTAAATTCAAAAAAAATATAATTTTATCCTTCATAGAAAAAAAATTGTGTTAGCCAATAACATCACTCTTTAAAAATGGTGTTTAATGTTAAAAACTAGTTTTCGAAGGAGATCGAAAAAGAAGTGCAATCTGATTCCAAAAATTTTGAAAAAAATATATTTAGAATCTACAGAAAAAATATCACAAATCACTGGTTTGCATCATCTTCAAATTCCTCATAGTTTAGCCACTATAGGTTCCAGAAAGTGAAGATTTAGTTTAAAAAATTCAGTTCAATGTCCAGTTTGGCCAAAAATTGTAAACCAATATTATGGGATCACCCTATTTTGTGATGTATTTATTTATATTATAATGCTTAATTTCCTACCCAAATTTATGTCACTTTGTGGGACTTTATGGTGATGTGACATTCGACATGGTAAGTGACATGTACAATTTGTAAGATAAATTAGTGGAGGTAGGCATCCACTTTGGAGGACCTAGATTTGTGCCTAAATTGGTGGCATTTATCATAAGTTACTATGTAATAGGCTATGATAACTTGTTATGTCGATTTATGACTGATTATGAGGGTGGAAGAGTCAAGAATGATAGATTTCTAGTTAACTATGATAGGTGGGACCCATGTGATAAGGGTACCTACACATGTAAGGTATTTGTATGCATGCAAGCTCATTGCATGTGCAATGGTGGCTAATTTTATGGAACATGGACTGATTATGGAAGATTGTCATAATTATAAGTTCTGATACTGATGAAATGTCATAATGAACTCATGTTCACACCTTGGGAAAGGAATTGGTTATGACAAGTTTTGGGTGCCTTATTTCATGTTGAGAGGTTATAAATACTTATAGACTTAGTGAATTTTAATGGTGACAAGTTTGAAGAAGCTTACATTTCGTTATGCTACCAAAATTTATCCAGATTCTTGTTGTAGTGTGAAGAATCCTGAGCATTGCTCTGAGACTGTATTGTAACTATTCTATTGTTGTTGATAATACATTTGAGTTGCATGATTTGGAGTGTGGGTTTTCTTCTCGAAAGGGTTTTCCCACGTAAACATTGTCTTATGGTTTTTATTGCTTATCTATTTTGATATGTATGTGAATATTTTGAATTTGTAATTGTAAAGGTGTTAAAAGAAATGTTTGCATCTCTCTCCTACTTAGATTAGTGTAGGAAGCTACTTCTGCTTACCTAGCTTCCTTTCATTAAAATCATTGATATTTTGCCAATACCATATTAAAAAAAATTGTACCATATTTTAAAAGCGATAATGTTAAATGCTTTAAGTCCAAGGTCAAAAGGGGATTGCATTATATTAGTTAAAGTTATTGCACCTTTCTCTAGCATTTTAAAAATGAACTTTGTTGTTGGGATAGCTCTAAGAGGAGATAAATTTTTGACATATTTCTCCCTTGTTTTTTGATTCTTCCATCATAATCACCACTTTGGAAAAGTTGGGAATAATTAATATTATTCATGGGACTCCCTTTTTTCCATACACGTTAGAAAGGGCATTGTTTGCATTACACAACTTTAAGAGTGAGAGTCCTTTTAGTCAACATTTTGGACTCTAACCACCTAGTCATATAAATAAGCATAACAATATGGTATTTTAATAATGAAATTTATTAATTTATTAAAATGAATAATTAATTAATTTTAATTAATTAATAATGGTTAATGATAACAATAATGTAAATAATAAATGATAATAACATAATTAGTGATAATGGATGATTAATGATAACAAATAATTAATAGTGGATGATAATGTGAATAATTAATATGATAATAAGATAAATTATTTTAATGCTTATATTTTTCCCCTCTTTGAGATAATGTTTGACATCTCAATCAAGTGGAAAAAATAATAATATATTAATTAATGCGATGAATGATGCCCCCTCAAAATTTTATTCGTGTAAAGACTACGAGTTGGCCCTCGAGAGATGAGATGTGAAGACAAATTTAGATGAAAGAAAAATAGAAGAAAATGGATGCAAGAAACATGTTTATAGATGAAATAATGATGTAAATTTATAATTATGATTAGTCATGTTGTCTTAAGGAGAGAAACCTTTATTTAATATAACAATGAATGTTATGCACCAAGGTATATAAGACCAAGGTGATGATGTATCCAATACACAGAATGAATAAAAAAAGAAAAGGTCATTTGCAAATATATGTCATTGGACACCATGATATATATGACCATGATGTTGTTGTGGCAATATATTGCAAGGACTATGAAAAATTCGTATTAATGAAAAATATACACAAGAAAGAAAGCAAGCACACACAATGATGCAACAACAAAAATGATCTTTCCTCTACTCAAGATAGAAACTGATTAATTGATTGATGATGATGAGATGACATTGTTTGTGTGGGAAGGACACATCCCAAAAATAAAGTGATGATTTAAAATGACATATCTTGATGACGATAATGTGAATAAAATGGATCAAGGTTTGTATCAAGTTTGTGAATAAAAACAAGGGATGTTTTTGATGATGCACGAAATTGCACAGCAAGATTGATAGGTTAGGATTGTTGTATTTGGATGGACTACTTTTAGGATTGGTTGGATCATAGGGATGTGTTTGGATAGGTGAGTTGGATAGTTTTGAGTGTTGTGAGAAATGTTTGGATTTCTTAAGATTGGATGCTTGGAACCAATGACAAGGGAGAACCAAGTATTTCAATAAGGATGAAAGGATAAGGGATTACTTAGATAGAGCATGGGAGGATGATTAGTTGGGGGATAAGAGGTATGGGAATTATTGGATGGAGGATTTAGGACACAATCTCAAAGGAATATGCCACGTAGGAGTAACATGTTTTCTCTTAGATATAGGGTTGGATAGTGCTATATAGATGATGACATGAACTTAGATGATGTGTGACCAAAATATGGATATGTCAAGAATTTGCAAAGCATGGGTTAAGTTTATGCCCTAGTCCTTATCAAGATCAAGATGGTTAGGGAAGATGGATGGAAATAATGTGGAATTAATTGGAAATGATATGGGATGAATGGATGGTGATATCATGATAAAATTTGTGATGGATGAAACAACTTTCCCCCAAGTGTAATGATACACAAAGATAATTGATTTACCAAAGACACCT
>VDFB02102487.1:0-28872 GCA_007258455.2 Sequoia sempervirens | reverse complement strand
TCATGACCCTAATGCCAATAACGCACATAACATGTCACATAGTGGTCAACTTTCAAATAATACGAGCAACACTTCATTGGAGACCACAACGACAATAAATACCACTCCCAACATCCCAAACACCTCCAACACAGTAAATGCTACATCCATTGGGGGATCACAATCATCTACAACATCCACAACACTACCCCAATCGGATGGAACCACTCTTGGCTCCTCAACAACGTGGGAAAATTATTCCAATCCTCTTTTTACTGCAACGGTAAATACCACGGGGGCATCATCAAGTCACCACAATCCCCCTTTGACAACTACATCTACTACCATGAACACAACTTCGACAAATCTGTTCAGTAGTAATTCACAAAATCCTTTGGGAGGAGCCACAGGACGTATCTTTATTAAAGGACAACAACAAAACGTTAACACGACAACACATTCAAATGTCATTACCTCCCAAGGTACAAACACAAACGTCCCCCTTGTACAAAACCAACAATTTACACAAGGTGGCCAAATAACACAACCCATGACATCATTGACACACCATAACAGTCATGGTCACAACATCCCCCAAATAACGACACACATGGCTGGGGGACACATCCCAACATACTCATCCAACATTCATACTCATCAACAGGCACCAAATCATAACTTCCAATACCAACAACACACGTCATATGTACCACAACAATCTGTACCACCACAATACACCAACACTCACGCACACCAGACGGGAACACATGGTGTACCAGGCAACCCAACATACGGAAACATAAACGACCCTACCATAGATGAACTCAAAGCAAGAATGAGGGATATGGAGAAAACTATGCAAAACATGTACATCTCAGGCAGGAAACCAGAAATATCATATGACCTGGATGTATACCCATTTGACACGAACTTATACATGCCTACATTTCCACCAGGATACGTGTCACCCAACTTCACAAAATATAGAGGCAAGACAAATCCCATTGAACATGTTCGCGAATTTGCAACCAACTGTATGGATATCGCCTACGAACCAACATACTTGATGAGACTTTTTTCCAAAAGTTTGGCGGGTCAAGCCCTTGAATGGTTCTCAACTCAAAAAGATATCCAGACATGGGATGAGCTCAAACGAAAATTCATACACAATTACGCCTACAACATTGACATGGATACCTCTATTACTAGCTTGTGTAATCTCACGCAAGAAGACTCGGGTGAGGAATTTATTCCATTCTTTCAAAAATGGAGAAGCCTCACTAGTCGATGTCACATTGACATTCCTGAAAGGGAAAAAGTTGACATGTTTGTCCAAACACTTATAGGACCCCTAAAATTCGCATTACAAATACATTGTTGCACAAATTTCACAGAATTAGTGGAAAAGGGAGTCCAAATTGAGAAAGCCCTTATTGCAAAGGGAGAACTGAGATATGATTCCAAAAACACAAACACCAACCCACCCGCTAACAAAAACAAATATTGGGTCAAGAATAAACATGTTACAAATGACGGTGTGGTAGACGCCAAGACTGCAAGTCCTGTATTGGCCCTGAAATGGGTTCAACAACAAAACAGACCAACAACGACATCGACACCTCCTCCCAATACTTCTTCAAACAATCAAAGTGGTCAAAATAGTCAAGGACAATATCGTTCGATGAGACAATTTCCTAGGGGTCGCACATACCCATTTGGGTGAACCCATTGAAGATGTCCTTAAGAAATGCATCCAACATGGGGTCATCACACTTCTGGAAATAAAACCATATGACCCAGGACAATTCAAACCAGCATGGTGGAATGACAATGCACTTTGCGAATACCATCGAGTCAAGGGGCATACAACCTCTAACTGTGGACAACTAAAAAACATCATACAAGACCTTATCGAAGTGGGTGGATCGCAATTCAACTCCAACTCAGACCATACTATCCACAAGAATCCACTGCAAGATCATGGTTCCCATAATGCTTCCACTTCAGGTTCACAAAACCAAGCTAACTTCGCCCGAGTCAAGTACGATTATTCTAGTGGACCAATTATAAACAATGTCCAAACTGAAGATGGGTACATCAATACCATTACAGTCAAGAGAGCACCCCAGTGTAATGCTACTACTCGCAGTGGCAAGGTCACTATTGCTGGTCCGCCTCCTCCTAGACAAGTCAAAATCACAATACCGGGCCCATCGGCTAAACAATCACAACCTGCTGCATCGGCTAAACAACCAAAACCTGTCTCAACCCCACAACAGTGGAAACCCAAAAGTGAGTTCAACCTCATTGACCAACTAGGAAAGACTCCCGCGCAAATATCTATCCTTGAGCTGCTTCGTATCTCTCCGGCACACAAAGAAATCCTAGACAAAACTCTCTTAGAGTCGTCGGTCCCTAAGGACATCGATGTCAATCAGTTTGAAACTATGGTGGGATATCTCACCATGCCGCACCATGTCACCTTCTCGGATCAGGATTACTCATCATCTAAAACCAACCACAATGACGCATTACACATAGAAGTTTTTGTCCACAAGCACAAGGTTAGACGGGTTTTAGTAGATGGCAGAACAGGGTTGAATATATGTCTCAACCTGTTAAGGCTCTTGTTCTCGATGTATGAGACCTTAAATGAAAAAGTATAGTGATCAAAAGCATAATGCATGACGAGGAACGCCAAGGTGTTATTCCTCCCTATCGAGTGGGACCGGTCATTGTAATACACAACTTGCCAGGTCCCCGGATTTGAACTACTATATAAAATTTCCATTTGGCCGGGCCCATGGATCCATCATCATGGTGCGTCAGTTCACCAATGCCTCATTAAGTTTTGATCTATATTTAAGTCACCATATACCTATATCCCGACCCTTTCCAATATTGTACCAATTTAAGGGGTATCTCCGAAAACCGAGTACCTATTAATCGAGAAGCACCTGGCTCCTCGTCATCCAAGTACATCGACCCTTCCACACTCACGTCATCTTACACATCCACTCCATCCACATCTTCCACCATGCCACCACCTTCCACCAACCCTAAGACTGAATCAACTGTCAAATTCAGGACCTCGGTTGCGGAGAATTCAAACTGAACACAGCCTACAACATAACAACAATGCCTAGATCTCCCAAGGACTATGGTCGGCCATGTTTCCGAATGGAACCTCAGGAAACCTTCATAGTCCCACCAAATACAGTTTTTATCAAGTGGGGAGACATGAGTGAGGAAGACCTTGCTGACATCACGGGATGGATCTATAAGGATACGGTCACATTACCCCCATTACCAGTTCAAATATATGGCAAAGGTTATGACTTCATGAAGGCTAAAGGCTACGATGGTACTAGTGGCCTTGGAAAAAATAAAACTGGCCGAAGGGAACCCATAGAAACTTTTCAAATTCTGAAGTATCTTGGATTAGGGCTTGGATCACTTGCCAATGGCGATCGACGTACCTCTAGACTTTTAAATGAGCGAGTACATGCTTCTGACAGTGTCGAGACTACTAGGGAACCCCTCACCGAAACTGACTCCCACAAGTGGGAATTTGGCTCAGAACGATCCCTAAGTGACTGTTGTCTTGATGATTTGTTTGTCGAACCAGGGGAATTGACCTCTGAACAACGATTTTGGCAAACATTCAAAATTGAACAGGCACCAAATAGTCAAAGCCCTAATACCACTTCCCATAAAACACAACAGCCATCATCTGACCCCCCTCAGTCTAATCTATCCAAAGTGTCAGATGACATTGATAACTAGGGCTCTAAAACCTTCACTCCTTATTACGACAATGAATATGACACTAGTGAAGGAGAATATTGGATAGAGTCCGATGTAGAGTTGGATGATGATAACCTCATCTACAATATCAACGAATCCATCTGCATGCTGTCTGCATCCTCACCCCAGTTCACTAGCTTTGATGATGGCATCTCTTTAGTTTACCCAGAACTAGTCGATTGGGACCAACAAGGACCACCAGTTCTGGACACATTCCAGAATGATGAGGCCATTACCGAATTCATGGGATTAAGAGAAGGCATACCAAGTGGGGACCACAAATCTAGGTTTGCCATTGATTTAGATTGCACCACATACTTCGTGAGACTGTCACCTCTAGTCGAAAAGTAAAATAAAGTAAAAATGAAATGTCTCTAGTGAAAACCGAAGACAATCTCTCGACGTATAAAAATAATAGTAAAATAAAGGACGGAATCAAGGGAAACCGAGGTTTCCAAAGATGGAGGATCGGAATTTCTCCCGCGGTAATGGTAGGAGAAATCGCCATGCTTATTGGAGGAATACGGGGCCAGGAGGATAACATTTCAAATCGCAGAAAGACCCTACATGTCCTGGTTTGCCGCTGCCATTGACCGGTGAAGAGAAACCAAAATTATAAATTCTTTGGTGTAATCGTAAAATCAACTTTGCATGGTCCTATGCAGACATGCCAGGATTGATCCTAAATCGGAGCTCAAAAGACGACCGCCACTGATCCCAAAACCGCTAAACTACCGCTGTAAGTTGCACCCTCAAGTTGCTCTATTGGTCAAGGCTGAATTAAAGAAATTATTGGATGCCAGATTCATAAGGTCTATAGATTATGCTGAATGGATTTCCAACCTAGTGCCGGTGACAAAGCCAAATGGACTAATTCGAGTATGTACAGACTTTTGAGACCTAAACAAAAATATGTCCAAAGTCGATGACTTTCCTTTGCCCAACATTGACATCATAGTCGCATCTAACCGCATGACATGATGCTATCCCTCATGGATGGTTTCTTCCTCGCTATAGTCAACCGCGACGCCCTCGGTGGATCGCTGACAAAACAACATTTACATGCCCATGGGGACATAACCGTTGAACGCTGCGTCTTCGGTCTAAAAACGCAGTGCTAATGTGACAAGCATGGACTAATGCATCTTCCATGCATTACGATGCACAATATACTGAGGATTATGCAGATGAGCTATTGGCCAAAATCTTCAAAGAACTAGGGAAAGCACTACTGAGGGTACTTACATAATTTTCAAGAGACTTGAAGAGTGCAAAGTTTCATTGGCTAAACCCTAAGAAGTGTGTCTTTGGGGTCACATTAGGAAAACTATTGGGATACATAGTTTCCCGAAGAGGCATAGAGGTCGATCTGGCAAAGGTCAAAGCAATTATAGACATGCCTCCGCCCAGAGGGATCAGTGAACTCAGAACTCTACAAGGTAGAGTACAATCTATTCTCCGTTTCATAGCCCAGTTGGCGGATAAGTGCCATCCGTTCCAGTACCTGTTGCGCAAAGGTGTCTCCTTTGTATGGATGGATAAATGTCAACAGGCCTTCCAGCAAATCAAAGATTATCTGATATCAACACCAGTCCTCATGCCGCCCATTCATGGAAAGCCTTTGATTCTATACATCTCAACTACCAGTTCAGCACTGGGGGCATTGTTGGCCCAAAATGATCATGAAGGGAAAGAAAGAGCAATCTACTACATCAGCCGAACACTGATAGGTTATGAGTTGAATTACACATACATTGAACGTGCATTCCTCGCGGTTGTCTTTGCAGCCCAAAAACTAAGGCATTATATGCTCAATCATCAGACACAACTGGTGGCCAAGATTGACCCATTGAAATACCTCTTAAGTCGAGCAGCGTTAACAGGCCGGTTGGCAAAATGGGTCATGATCCTAAGTGAGTATGACATACAGTATGTTGAGCGCAAAGCAATAAAAGGGCAAGTAATAGCAGATCAACTAGCAGACGCACCAATTCAAGCCACTCATCCATTAGTAACTGATTTTCCCAATGAGTCCATTTTTCATGCGGAACCGACAGCACCATGGAAACTATATTTTGATGGGTCTCATACTGGTCATGGCTCAGGCGCTGGAATCCTGTTTATCACACCACAGGGGGATTCAATTCCTAAATCATTTCGGATTGCTTTCCCTTGTACAAATAACATTGCCGAATATGAAGCACTAGTCACAGGTCTCAAGTTGGCAATCAAATGGAAAATTTAGACATTGCTTGTATTCGGGGATTCCCAGCTAGTAATCAACCAAGTGAATGATGACTATGAAACAAAGGATGAGAAGTTGCTTCCCTACAAGAGGATGGTGGATAGTTTCCTGACGAACTTCCAATCAATTTCTTTCGAACAAATCCCCAGGGCACAGAATAAGGCATCCGACGCAATGGCCACTATTAGTTCTCTCTTGGACATCCCTAAAAATGTGTCACAATTTGAGTTCCTTGTAGAACAGCTGTTGATACCGGCATATGATATCCCAGAGTCAGAAATGGTTTGCGAACTTGTTGGTCCCAACTCGCCTTGGTATCAGGACATTTATGAATATCTCAAGACTCAAACCCTTCCATCGAACCTATCCAATAACCAAAGGAAATCCTTCATTAGGGAAACCCATGGGTATTCCTAATATCGCGACACCCCTACCACCTGTGAAGTTTCGACGATACCTCCCTAGATGTCTTGACACCGAATGGCCATGTACCTAATTCATTTATAGTACACGTATATATATATGATCTCATTCGAGGCCCACGCTTGCTAAGAAACCCGATGAGACTCGGGTATTATTGGTCGGCTAAATGGAAAAAGATGCGCTTTGAATATGTCCGTGACTTGTTTAAAATGTCAAATAATATTGACTTGTCTATGCTCCAGCACAGGAACTCCCGCCCATCACTTCTCCTTGGCCCTTCGCTCAATGGGGACTCGACCTCGTGGGTAAGATTCATCCAACCTCATCCAACGGCCATAAATTCATTATTACTGCCACTGAGTATTTCACAAAGTGGATCGAAGCCATCCCGTTGACATATATTACTGGCAAACAAATATCAAAATTCATCCTTAATTACATCATTTTCCGGTATGGCCTTCCGCAGTCCATCATCACTGACAATAGGCGTTCATTCAAAAACCAGGATGTCTGTGAGTTATGTGAACGATTCCATATCCAACACCACTTTTCATCTCCATACTACCCGCAAGGAAACGGCCAAGCTGAAGCGTCTAACAAAACCATTGTCAAGATCTTAAAAAAGACTGTCAATGACGCTGGCCGTGACTGGCACATACAACTTAACCCTGCTCTGTGGGCTTATCGAACTAGCATTCGTACTCCTACAGGGGCCACCCCATTCGCCCTGGTCTTTGGCGCTGAAGCCATCTTACCCATTGAGGTCAAAATTCTTTTACTACGAGTCTCCTTGAAGGGTCTTACTAATGAAGAGGACTACCGACAATCACGCCTGCATGAGTTGGAAATGCTAGAAGAAAGACGACAAAACTCACTGAATCATCTCCAAGCATATCAGAACCGCCTTTGTCGCAGCTACAATAAAAGGGTTATGGTCAGAAAGTTTGACATTGGTGACCTAGTTCTAATGCAGAACCCTAAGAACCAAGCAGACAGAGAAAAGCCAAGAAAATTTGAACCAAATTGGCTAGGTCCCTATATTGAAGTAACTCCAGATGGG
Source organism: Sequoia sempervirens (assembly GCA_007258455.2). NCBI lineage: Eukaryota > Viridiplantae > Streptophyta > Pinopsida > Cupressales > Cupressaceae > Sequoia > Sequoia sempervirens. Next base: position 21,358 of record VDFB02102487.1, on the reverse strand, counting down.
GAACAAATTTCTGACATAACCCATCAACAACAACAGCTTTACACCTCCGAAAGTTCTTACGATAGCATCGTGAGGATGGGAGCTGGAAAGCCTTAAAAAAAAAAAAAAGAGAAAAATGATTCGTTCAATAGTGAAAACCTGGCAAACAGGCACTTTGGACAAGTACCATGGTGAAAACCTGGCAAACAGGCGCCATGCGTAATCAATCATTGCTCTGCCATCTACTGTCACTTGGTCTAACTTGGCCTAGGATGAAAGGTATCTTCGTCGCTATTCCACAAATCGCCATCACATCCTACCTTACCTGTCATAGTAGATAAATAATTGACATCAAGTCCTGACGACTGTCCGTCTACCAAGTCAACAACATCCCATCCATACCACTTGTGAATGGCTAAGTCTTAGACCTGACTGGGGGAAAAATGTTTATCATGAAACTGCAGTGGATGTCACACATGATCAAAAACACTGGCAAAAAGTCCTGAAAAAAAGACAAAACATCATAAAAAGTCCCAAAAAAGACAAAACATGGCAAAGTCTTAAAAAAGACCAAAAATCATAAAATTTCCGAACAAAAACCAAAAGCATCGGATCGCTGAAGCACACAAGCAGTAGTTATCTCTGTCAAAATCAATCAATCACCCATGTCATTGTCCTAACCACGCTTGTCTCTAATGATTTGTTACATAGGCAAGAGAGACTCTATACTTGAGTCCACGACATTAGGTCAGTCCTATTAGGTTTGTCAAAATAAAATCATGACACAATCTTGGATCATCAAGACAAAGTCATTGGTCATGTCGAACTACGAGGTCTCTGAGTGTATGACGTAGGCAAGGCCATCTATCGATGAGCCCCCGAGGCTGCACTAGGTTAGTCCATTAGGGTTCATGGCGCTACAATGGCACACACGTCAAAAGTCTTCAATCATTTCTCCACATGGGGAAAACTCCTAAAATAGAGTAAAACAATCATTCTATTCGGCATGACGATCTCATCAGCGCATCACTCATGTCATCAGGGCAATATCGGCATATAGTCAAACACAAGTCAAACTTGGTCATAGCAAGTCAAATCATTATAAACTGGTCAAACTGTCAAATTTTGGTTAAATCTTTAGATGATTCCTTCTGAACGATAACCTCTGTCATTTACGCCTTAGGATGTGTCCTTCCTAGGCGTCGTCATCGTCATTTCGGCATTTCGAGTGATCCTCTTGACATTTAAACGATCACTCTTCCTGACATCAGTACTCTTCAGATGAGTCCTTCTGAAGAACCAACTCGATCATTTATGCCTTAGGATGTGTCCTTCCTAGGCATCATCATTATCTCGAGGGACCCCTTACGACCACTAGGGATCAAATTCTCTCGACATCGGCATCATTCAGGATGTGTCCTTCCTAAATGCACCAAGTCTCGACATTTTTCAAGGTCATCAAAACTTTAAACATTCGGACATCTCGACATTATCAAACATGGAATCTTGGCATCAGAACAATGGATATCCAGACGCACTTGGCAAACACTTGACAATTGTCTTTTCATCTTTTATCATGTTATTAGTTTTTCAGCGAGATCCCACTAAGCAGGATTGAGAGAAGCAGCGACGTAGCATGACAATTGACACACATGACTACTAGCTTCTCAGCGAGGTCCTGATCCTGGGATTTAGAAAAGCAACGACATATCATGATAGAGACTTTATTTTTGTAGTTTGACAATCATGTCACTAGTTTCTCAAGGATGTCCTGGAAACAGGATTTAGAGAAGCAACGACGTTTCATGATCTGTCCTTGTCTTTTTCTGCTTGTGGGTGATTATGACAAAAGGACTGGGGCAATCACGCTCTTAGTATGAGTCATGATCATCCTTGTCTGTGACTATTTTGTCTTAGGTAATGGTGCGACCTTGCACACCTTGATCTATGTCATATCATGGTGTTTGTTGACCATTACAACAGTTTGCCCAATGATGATTAAGAGAAATAAATATTGAAAGTCCTACAGTAAAGTTTTGAAGGATTTGGTCTAGGAATTAACATGCATTTTCATAGGGCTCATGTCTTCTCTTCTTCGATCTGGTCATCTTCTCTCATCAGTCTCGTCATCTTCTCTCGTCCATCCCACGATGATATCCTGTGACATCCAAAAACATAAGTGCATACATGCTCATATACATTGCATTAGGTCCATACATACATCATCCATGGCATTAAATCATATACATAAGCACAAGCATTGCATTAACATAATCTTGCATCTTTTACATAAATACATCATACACATCATTAACATAAGCATATAAATAAGCATTGCATCATCATGACATCAAAGATTACAAGTAGGCATCATAGGACATACATAGCATCATAAATCATACATCATACATGTCATGGTACATAAAGCATAGAAAATCACATAACACATGTAGGCCACATCAAAACTGCATCATCATATAATATCATCTCAAAAATATACAATGTCACAGGATAGAGTCAACGGATATCCCAAAAATGGAGCTCACAGGCTCAAATAATATAGTGTGTCACAATACAAATATGCCCTAGGGAAGGCTCTCATCATCTCCTCGGGAAGAAGAATGTGGTGGAGGCAACTCTGTCACAGGCGTTGAAACAAGGGATGGTCCTGTAGTGACCTGTGTCTGTGAAGATGAGGGAACTACAAGTGAAGGCATCATCATGACAGTATAGCGCACCTGTGAGGTCACTGTGGCTGGACTCTGAGAGATAGAAGGATCTATAACTGGTGGCTATACCTGTCTTGACCTCTGTGCTGACCCAGTCGACCCATGGCTGTGACCCGGAGTATGTCTACACGAATGATGTGACTTGTGCCTATGCCCGGACGTGTGACCTGTCGAGGTAGACCCTCTGACACTGGTATGGCTCCTGGTACCACTGCCACTACCTGACCTATGCCCACTGCCTGACCTCATCTGTGACCGGGACAAGGTAGGATCCCGTCGCTCTGGCGGCACTGCCTTCTCATAAAGGGTCCTGTACTACCCCAATCTAGTGCTCACCCTGGCAAGCTCCCGAGCCATGTCTCCCATCGGTTCTGTACATAAGGCCGCGAATTTTGTGCACCACTGGGCCGCATCCTACTGGAAAATGACTGCCTGATCCCGCTCTACATGGGCTACCTCCAGAGCTGACTGTAAAGACCTGACCTGTGCCAAGCTGGCGTCTAATCTCTGCTGGAGGTCGGCCACTCTCTGATCAGCTGTAGCATCTGGCGGCAACCCCGAAGTGGATGGTATCTCCTCCTCCCCCTCCACCATCTGCCATCTGAGAAGTCTCTCGGCCTCACCTATGGCATCATCCTCCTCGTCATCATCATCATCATCCACCACCACCTCCCTCCTTCCACCTCCCCCCCCTCCATCCTCCACCTTCCATTCCATCCACCTCCCTCCTCCCTCCATTCCTGTCCTCCCCCTCCTATCCACCTTCCTCACCAACCTCCATCACCCATTCCCTCCATTTGTCTCACCCATTTCCTTCTTTGTCCCAGCCTCAGCCATCTTCATCATCATCTCCTCCCCTGCCTCCATCCCTGCCTCCATCTCCACCTCTGCCTCCATCATCCTCACCCCTCCCTCCGTCTCCGCCCCTCCCTCCATCGCCGTCCTTGCCTCTGCCTCTGCCTCTGCCTCCATCCCTGCCTCTACCACCTCATCTGACCCGTGGCACCCGTGGAATAACTGACCGCTTGTCAACTGGTGTCGGACCATCAGGATCTGTCAAGGGCATTGGTCGACATGCTTGCCACCATAGATCATATGCCGGCGTCATACCCGGATCTGCTGCTCCTCCTCTCGAACCCCAGGCCTGGGCTACTAACCCATCTATCTGCTGAGTCGCAAAGGCCACTAGAATGGTCGGGCCCCATGCATACTCTCTGGACAACCTGGCATACTCTGTCGTCCCCATGGGCACATCCTGCTGCTCGCCAAACTGTTTCAACACACGCTGCGGCAGGTACATCTCAATGATCAAGGACGTCTGCACTGTCCTACCAATAAGGTATCTGTACTGTCTGCAGAAGCTCAGATGATCATCCTCATCATCCCATGCCTCACAATCCCTGTAGGGCCTCCAGATGAACGTCACCATGGTATCGTCCGATGCCGCCACCACCCTGTCTCGCCCATGTGGGTCTGCTGTAATGCGCCGGCATAATAATAAGAATAGGGCATCCCCTCGGCTAGCTGTGGTCTATCGATGGGAGGGCGGAATATAGCAATGTGCTCCCATGCCCAGATCATCATAAGTGTGGTCCCGCAGGAGATACTCTCTCCTCTCCTGTACACGACATCGTGAAGCTGATGATAAAGCATCCCTAGCAGGCAAGGACCCCAAGCGTACACTGTCCTGTCCCGTCTCATGCCAACTAGGACGTCTCCCCAACCTATCGGAAAGCCATGTCCTCGCCGATCAGGAATCAGGATACCCGCAATCATCGTCTCCAAGAATGCATTGAAGCATCCATAGTGCTCTGCTAGGAAATCCCAATGGATCTCATAACCCTGAATGCCGAGTCCAGCACCTTGATCCTGGTAATACGCACGAAAGGTCTACTCGCCATGACGTGGATCATACACAATCCGCTCCCCTCGAATGGGAATCCGGAGAATACGGTAGACGTCCTCCAAGGTAATGGTAGCCTCACCTATCGGCAGGTGGAAGGAACATGTCTCGGAATGCCATCGCTCGCACAGCGCAGTCAACAAACCCCTGTTCGCCCGAATGGCAGGCATGAACGCAACATAAAATAGACCTAGTCGCATCAATCGACGCCGCTCTCGTGGGCCCAGCTGATCAGCAAACCGAAAGGTGGTCGGTCTACTCTCTCTCGTGTAGATAGGGGCAAGCTGCCTCTGCAAAAAGACGAACACTACATTAGCACCTTTTTGGACAACTGTAATCATCAGGAAGGCATCTAAGGTCACACAAACATCAAAACAAGTTTTATTAAGACAATAGGCAAGTGCGTCGCAAATAAGCAATTGTGTCACGAAAATACAACTGCGTCGTTCGAAATATCAAATGCGTCAGGAAAAGTCAATTGCGTCTCTATATGACATTTGCGTCACGAAATTGTGCAGTTGCGTCTCAACATTGTGAATGCGGCACGACATTACAATTGCGACATTCAAATAAGCAGTTATGTGGCGGAATGACGATTGCGTCACTTGAGCGGTCAAATGCGACTCGGTAAGTCACTTGCGTCGCACGAATTCTCAAATGCGGCGCAAACCGCCGGTGTGGCTCGTTTATTCTTTATTGCGTTGCGACGCATCAAATGCATCGAACGCGAAAGCAATTGCGGCTTACGCGAACGCATATGCGTCGCGGCACATTTGTTGACTACCCTAGAAAGCATTAAATAACACGTAAAACGGTAAAATGACAAAGTAAGTTTAGGGTACATACTGTCGGCTCTGAGCCCTCCGGCCGTCTGAAGGTCCTCACGATCTCCCCGCGGTGCTCTGACACTGGAATAACCATCCTCGCTGCTGCGCCTTTCGCTCTGAGCTCTCAAGTTTCGCAAAGTGAATAGTAAAAGTGAATTGACTTTAACCCCTTTGTCAACCTATTTATAAGGTCAAAATGGCATTTTTCAACCAAATTCAATACTGGAGGCTCATTTGAACACCTTTGACTTCCTCGTAAGTTGCTTTAAACATGTCAGAATCCGAAACCGACTGCGTCGTTGCTTTTCTGATCATCGAATTGATTTATCGGGACCCTTTGCAAATTTTTCTGGCGCCGGCCCAAAATTAAAAAATTTTCCGAGGGGGCAAGGATACCCCGTACCTTCACTGGGGCATATTCTTGACTTATTTTTCTTTGTCACAATGCGACAAGCGACATTATGACAAAGAGGGGAAAAATGTAGACACCTAAAAATGACCTAGGCCTGCAAGCTTCATTTTTACCACTTTCGTCCTAGCATAATTAAGTCATTTAATTATGTCCTTGGTCCACATTCGACTATTGATTAAATAAGTCATAATTATTTAATTAATTCATGTCATTTATTCTTCATGATTATTAAATAAATAAATTTTAATTTATTTATTAAACACGTCATTAATTGTCTAAAGTCTCCTTTAATTAAAAAAATTTCTTCATTTATTTAATTTCCCTTTATCATTTATTTTCCTCTTGTTTATTAAATAAATAATTGCGTCACTAATTAAGTCCCCTCTTTCTAAAATTAATGAAATTCCCGATTTATTTTTGTTTTTTCTCTTTCTCTATAATAAATTTTATTTTAATTATTTAATTATTCATTAGCCTCTTCTCTCATTAAATTAAATAAATTTTATATATTTAATTTAGTCCACTCTCTTGAATTTTGAATTAAATCATCATTTAATTCAAAATAATTCTTATGGTCACATTCCTCTATAATTAAATAATATCTTTATTATTTAATTATTCATTGGTCACCTAAATTAAATAATTTTATTATTTAATTTCTCCAGCAACCTCTTTGTTTGTGCCAATCTTATCTTCCAAATCAAATCTTATCTCTTGACATCTCATTTAATTTCAGCCCTTGATTGAATTATTTTATAATTCAATCTCAACCCTTCATCTTTATCATTGCCCTAATTTTGACCTAACCCTATTTCACACTGCAACATTTAATCTTGACCATTGATTCTAGGGTATTTGTCATCTTCTCATCCTAGCCACACATTCAAAATTGTAGTTTTTATAAAATGGAAATTTTCTTCTTATTTGTGGATCTCATGCTCATTCTGTCAACTTAGATTATTGTCATGGTCATTTGCAGTCGTTGTCATTTTAGTCTATTGTGAGGTCATTTCTTTTATACAAATCCTTCAACACTTGCATAGGGCTTTGTCATTAGTCTAGGTGCTCATTTGAAATCTGAGGGCATCTCTATTTACTGCAAGCTAGGAGGTGTAACAAAGGTGAAGCATGGAAAATGAAGACTTAGGGTAACTTTGTTCCTTTTTGTTTTCACATCTATTTCCTTTGTACTTTGTTACTTCAATGGATTTTAATGTTATTGTGCTAACCCCTTTAACTAAACTCTGATTTTCCCTTGATTACACATTCAATTAGGACTCTTTACCCTTCACAAAACTCATGATGACATAAAATTGAGTTCCAAAACACAAAATACCTTAAAGACTTCTCATAAAAATTCAAACAATATCAATTTAACTGGCCCACATCCCTTTCACCAACATAAACAACTCTGATAAGTGTTCTTTCAAAATAGATTATTCAAATCCACAACTAGACCCATCTAGGTCACCCAAACAATAATTTCAACATTCCCAAATCCAAATCTCTTTGAAAATTCATCCAACAAGTGTAATTATGTTTGCATAACATGATTAAACTATTTCCCAAGCTTTATTTGTGACATTTCATCAAACTTTCATACTGAACCACCAAATTTAGTACTCCAAAACAAGACTGCTCCAAGATTGTCAAACATAACTTTTAAACCTCACACAATCTCCAGTCTATGATGACCATTTTAGACACCTATTTGATTACTTTAAAACATATCAAAAATCAACATAAGTTACTTTGTGGAATGGTGCTCAAAACTGGTATGACGGTGTACTAAACAGGCCTAATTTAGGCATTACAACAAACAGGGCTTATTGATTCAATTGCCTCTAGACTCAAAATCTCACATCCAACACTTCAAACATCATTTACGAGGAATGATAATGCTTATTAGTTCATAAAAATTCCTTTCCCAGGTTTTTTTTCACAAACCCTAGGCTTTAATCACTTGAAGCTTTGTTTTACCAGTCTGTGCATATATTTACAGTCTGAAACTTGAATTTTTCCATACTTCAATCTTAACAATTCATTATAAAAATTCAAGAATATTAAATCAGATGTTTCCAAGATTGTCTCCACCAAATATTAGCCCATTTCAATGAATAAAATGGGAGAAACACTGTTTACAATGACTCTGTTTACCCTAAATAGGGGTTTCAACTATTTTGACAAAAACTGCAATAACTTATTCAAAATCCCACCAAATTGCATGAAACAAGATCCAAATGGAAGGTGATTGAGGAATACAATACTTACAACTGAATTTGCATGCTTTTCAGTCCGTACTAGGTCGTACATGGCCTGAAAATAGAGATTTTATGTAGATATATGATTAAAAGCAGTATTCTCATTGATCTAGATCTTTCATTCAATCACCTACCAAGTACAAATGGAGATACAAAGCCTATTTAAAGGCATACAATTGTCTTTTAACCTTCTAACTACTTCCTAACACCTAGAACTAACAATGACTCTTCAACTTCTTAATGCAACTTTTACATAACTTTGCAATTTTGTCAATATTTGTTGACAACTTTTGCATTTTTTGCAATTTGCCACAAAAAAAATAAACTTGAACCCTCCTAATGACCTTTAATGACCTATAAATATAAAATGTGACTCTTTTAATCTCATTACAAAGTAAAGATATAAAATTTTCTCAATTTTTCCAAAATAGGAACATGGTTTTGCAAAGGTGCTCTTGCACCACAAGGGTAGGGAACCGTACGTTATCTCCATTTTCAACAATTTTCCATTAGATTTAAGAATTCTCATACCTGACAATTCAGGTGGAGTTGATGCCTGGTACCTACAACCTGCATCAAACAAAATGGTCAAACAACATATATATAATCAAATAGTCAGACACACCGTGAAAGGAAATCACAGTGTAGCAGGGTACTCACGAATGAGTAATGTGACACTGTCACTTTCACCAAGACACCTCAAACAAGTAACCACATCAATGTATAACAAATAGTTACATAATAAACAACATAGAACAATCACTAGATAATCACATAGTAACCATGATCAAATAAACACATCATGTTCATAATTAAATTAATCCACATACACTAATAAGTCCATAAAACTCTCATAGCATGTGCATAACTCAAGTAATAGCAATATCATCAAAGTATCATCAAAATGTCATCCGGTATCATCAAAGTAGTAAATCCAATATCATCAATGTGTCATAACTTCTATCCTAATAGAACAACTATCAGTCTAACAAATGACAGTATGAGGGGCACTACATTTTTCATATGGTTTCTTGGACTTATGTGTTTTTTGTTGCATTATTTCCCTTGAATAATTAATAATATTAGTGGGAAAGTCATAGTGATATACATTTTCACTCTTGTTACCTTTAATTTTGCATACCTTTATATTATTACATGTAAGGACTTATAATTTTTAACTTATCATGACTTCACATATTGTTTAATCATATTCCATCACACATGGCCTCATGCTACTCTTTATCATCAAGAACCCTCATGCATTTATCATCTACTGAGCTATCATGTATGAATTTCCATAAATTTATGTAAATACCTTTCTAGTTTATGTATTCATTCCTCCCTCCCATCTCACTAACATTTCACCTACTAATTTTATGATTATTTTTAGATTTGTGTATGATATTTCTTTACTTTTTAGTACCATGATGGGACTAATCTTTATGTATTTTTCATGATACATATAGAATTATTCATCATTCAAAGGAAAAAACTAATGACTCTAACACTAGATGAGCATGAAGCTAAGAATGCAAAGAAAAGAGAAGGAATGAGGCAACTTCGTGAAAGTAGGAAATTGAACACAATAGAAGAAGACATGTCAATTCAAGAGGAACATCAAACATCCACTCTATATAAGAGAGATATGGAATTGGCGGAACAAAAGCAACAAATGTAAAACCTTTGTGCAATGAGAAATTTGAATCATGTATTTGAAGGCATGTCATCTACCACATGTCAAGATGGAGTCACACAATCTACCACGTCTCAACTTGAAAGTACATCATCATTCACATGTGAAGATGGAGGTACACCATTTTTCACATCTCAAGTTGGAGGCACACCATATTTCACATCTCAAGCTGGAGGCACACCATCTTTCACATTTGAAGTTAAAGGTACACCATCATTTCCATCTCAACTTCAAGGTACGTTGTATTTTTCATGTCAAACTGAAGGTATGCCATATATCCCCTCATTTAAATATTTATGAAATTCATAATGTTGAGACAACTTTACCTTTGAGAACAACTCCTAGAGTTTTGGATAGAAAGCCTAAGTTTTTTATTAATATTGATGATAATATTTTGCAACTGATGGATGATAAGATTCCAAAGCGTACTTATTGAAGATATGCTAATAATATTTGGAGATTAATTTTTGAAAAATTAAATGAAACTAGAAAATGTCAACTATTTGTTGAAATGATGAAAAATCTAAAATTTAGGTCCATTATGAAGATTCTTTGGCTAAGAACATCATATGCTTCAAGTGAGAAATCTATTGTCAAGAATCTAATGAATGCATATGAGAGTGTGAGTTCCACCTCATGCACCAACGATGGTAATGTCACACAATGTGCCATTACATCAACAATAGTAAGCAATCAAACCAAGAAATCTCATCTCATTAGAAAGACAAGTCAAGCATTGAGAATAAGTAGAAAAACTCAAATGAGAGTCATTAGAAGGTGTCAAAGAGTGGAGGACCCAAATAATAATGAATTATGGGCATTCTCTGGTAGACTACCATGAAAAGATAAACCAATCGTTGAAGCCTGGAGATCCCTAATTGAATAATTTTGGAAGAATAACACAAGGGTATCTCTTAATCAAAGAGATGTTTTAAGAAGAGGAATTGGTAGTAAAAATTGTGAGCCACATCCAAAGCATTTTTTGGATATGAAAACATAATTTTTTGCCAAATTTCTAGAGATGTATCCTCAAATTAAAAAATTTCAAAAGTATTTTGAAATGCTAAAGAATTTTTATGTTAAAATAAATCACACACGAACTACTTGTTGTTGTAGAGTACATATTGATTTTTCTAACCATTATGATGTTTATCGACATATATGTTTATATTTGCATACTAATAATGTTTTGCAGGAGTGGAACCTACATGCTCCACCTAGATCTTCAAGAGAATTCATATCGAGCATTTTATATGAAAGAGTGGATGGTTAATTATTCTACAAGAACTTATGCTTGGATGAGACATGTGATCATTGTGGTATCTTGAAACATTTTCCAATTTGTGAACATATGGAAAGTACACATGCAATTGGAAACAAACTAGTAGAATTTAGAAAATATAAGACAATGGATTACAAAATAAAGATGGTAAAGAAGAAAAATGTGTGAATTGGTTAGTGAAAATATTCTAGTGTACTAGTTTATGTCTATTTTTCAAGAGACTATAGTGTATGAGTATGTAATTCATACCCATAGAGCTCGATGGTTGGACTTGTAATTAAAGTTATGCAAGGACACATTTCCACTTGATATCATTATTTCAATTGTCTACTTTGTAGAGAACTACTCTTTACAACCACGGAATGAGGTGCAACCATAGTATTACAAATCCACAAAGGTTACTATATTTGTGCATATAGCATTCATTCATGTGTGTGACTGTATAGAGAATGACATAAATATCTTAAGTGAGTATCATTTTTATATCAATGATGATCAGACACATTCTACAAAGTTCATGCAAGGTTGCTTTCATATGTTCTATCATGATTTGGCTAGAAGTGGCATATAATTATGTCAACATAACATATGGTTAGATAATTTTGCATCACAATTCAAAAACTCATGGATATTATATTGGTTGAGAAGGATGCATAAGATCATAAGTGTTCAACCTATGTGGAATTTTTGTTAGGCTAGGCATGGAAAAGGAGAGCATGATGGTGTAAGAGCATGTATTAAAAGAACCTTAGCATGAGAAGAGTTGAAGTACAAAGATAATGCAAAGTTGACATATGTGAAATCTATTATTGAATGGTGTAATGCTACAATGGGTATAGGTAGTAAAGGTAAGTCTACAGTTCATATATATATTTTATTTGGTGGATGATACTAACATCATAAAATATGAGGATTTTTGTATATTGAAAAGATCAAGTGAGCTACACTCTTTTAGAAGCTCTAATGCATGTTCATGGAGTATTCAAATGTGAAAGATGGTATTTTTTTATTCTTCATGTATAGATCAATCTTGGAATGAGTGTGATTCAAAGGAATGGGTTGATGAATGGTCTATAAGAAGTCTAAGACAACTTGAGACATATTGACTCTTGAAAACACTACAAATCACAAAGATGGAATCACCAGTTGAATTTGATCATGTATCAAATATAGTCCATTCCTAATTTTATCATACTTTATATTTTTTTATAATGTTGACTATATTCATCTATTTGGATGCACATAGCAATGTAGGACATGCTTATGTAGTTATTGTAGATGAAGACAATGAAGAGGTAACAAATTATTACTTGTGCTTTTTTGTTAAGGAAAAAATAAATTGGAGGCCCTTGTTATAGATGGAGAAAACATCAAGAATAATCAGGGCTATTGGTTGTTACTATAACATGGCTTAGAAGGTACCCAATTAAGAAGTCTAATTTCTAGTTGTTTTAAGACTTTAACACACATCAAAAGAATCTTAATTACTCAAACCTTGTTGTGACATCAAATGTTCATTTGATTAAATATAGGGGTAGGGTAGACCATTGAACAAGAACTTGTGGAAGGTTCATGAGTCTCACCATGGGGAAATACTTGACACAATAAAGAGTAGAGAAGACCTGTATGGTTCCTTAGATTGATTGTAAATGAAAAAAAATTGTAAAATCATGTTGATTTGTAAATATGTACATCGAATTTGTATATATGTGTATCATCAAATAAGTATATTCAATTAATTCTTAGTTCTAATTGACTTAATTAGCTTATTTAATTCATTCAAATAAGATATTTGCTTCAAAATCATGGGTTATAGGTTTATCACGCTTCATAAACAAAACCTATTTCCACCTTCCTTTGTACTTTCTCTTGTCATAAATACAAACTTGATATGTCTTAATTCATATTATTATGTATGTTTTTTTGTTTTTTCCTTATATTTACATGGTTATATATGTCTTGCATTCAATATTGTTCTTAGCTTTAGTGTATTCTTGTATTTCTTGTTTATTAGTGTGTGAATTCTTGTAATTATATTAATTTGATCTATTTGGTTAGCAAGAGTTAGATTTGGAGGTGTTGTCTAGTCTTCTGTCGTATAGAGTTAGATATCTTTTTTTTCTTTTTTTTGAAATTTTCTTTATGTATTTTGAGTGTGTTATTTATATTAAATGGGTGTTATGATAATTATGTGAATGATTACAGTGTATTGAGATATATTGTATGAAATTATATTGTGCCACATGTATTTTGTATGTGGCTGATGTGTAAGGCTTATGTATGTGTAAGTATCTAAAAATGAACAATGAAAGCATGTAAATAAGAAAGTTCTAATTGGTTAGACTAATAAGAAACAAGGGCCACTTTAAAGGTTTTACATTTTGGGACTTAGGGGTCACAAGTTGGGTCTTAGGTTGCAAGATATCAAGCTCAAGCATCTCCAGATGGCTCATAAGATCATCTTGTCTAAATACTTCTAGTTTTTTATATGGATTTTGGGAGGAAATGCAACTACTTATCAAAGTAGATGATGCCTCACTATAAAATACTATAGCATTACTCATCATATTAACTAGATGAAACACTTGAAGGATTAGAATTTGGAAAATTACAAGTCACTTGATTTCAATAACATAAACACTTAAAATCACAACAACAAAGTCACCACTTCTCCAATGGAAAAAACTTAACACAATAATGATATTCAAGGTTTTAATTGTGTATAGGTTCTCTCAACTAGTAGGACCCTCATATATATGGTACTAAAGCTTGTATCTTCCAAAATGGCACCAATTGTTGGTGAAATTTATCAAGATACTACCTACACACAAGAAATATTAGATAAATGGTGTCAAGTTTTTGGCACATAAAGTGCATCTCCATGAATCCTAGAGAATAATCCAATACCTAAGCCCAAGAAAGATCAGTTTGGGACTTTAGAAATAATATTGTGATAATACTATGGACAAGAAAGGGCCAATGCATAAGAGCAGAAGGTGAATCAATTTATAATTTTAATCATGTAAGTTTGAAACAATTATTTCTAACATCCTTAATGATGAAAATAAAAAATTAGAATATATTCATAGGTTCATTAGGACATCCATAGGTTCATTAGGACATTCATAGATTCATTAGTATAGTCATAAATTCATTAGGACTGCCATAAATTCATTAGGGTAGTTAGAACTTGAGATTTGATGATTATAGGTTTGTTAGGACTATTAAATTCATTAGAATGGTCTAAGGTCCACTGGGATAGTCATAAATTCATTAGGACTATCATTAATTCATTAGAAATGTCATAAATTTATTAAGACAATCATAAATTTATTAAGATAGTCATAAATTTATTAGGGAATTCATAACTTTATTAGGACTATCTCCCAATATGCTCAAAATGCTACAACTTCCTCAATGCATTATGACTTTCATATCTCCCCTATGTTTTTTTTACTCAAATTTCGTTAGGGTTTAAAGTAAGGTTTTGAAGAGACCACCATTGGAAAAGCAAACTGATCATTATATGTATGCCCTCAAACTATTGAAACACTATCACATATCATTATTTATTCTTTTTTTCATATCCACACTTGCCTTGTAGAGAATAAGTGAAAAAGCCTATGTCAAAAATTAGTTAATGTTAAGCTCAATCAAAATAGGGTGTACCTAAGATTTGGGTATTTCCTCATTATTGTCCTTGAATACTCGTATGTGGACCTTTAGACCTTGTCCTTAGTTGCTTGACTCAAGGAAAACTTGTCAAGAGCAATGCTTTGTATTTAGTGTTGTGAAGGATGGGACTTGCTACTCCCAAGTCCCAAGATAAATAGGGTCTAACGGGAGCGAATTTCCTTTAGTCACCTCAATGACACAGACTCAAATGATGAAGGTTTAAGATGAAAGAGATTACAAAAACATATTAAAATAGAGTTTCTAATATGATTATAGATAAAGGCCTTTGGGAACCAAAAGAGTAGATTGCAAAGATTTTTGGGACAAGCGGATAAGCTCTCAGCCAAAGGATGTTAGCACGAGAGGAGGATGACAATGTGGTACGCTATTGTCTTAAAGATGCATTGGCATCTCATATGGACAGAGAGTTAAACCCCTATATAGAACTCAAAGAATCTACTATCTATTCTGAATCCAAGGTCTGGTTACTCTACTAATTTAACAAAAAGAAAGAATGAAATTAAATGACAAGGAAGGTGAGATATTGACTCACTGAAGGTTCCACGCTTTGAAGCCTCCCATAAAGCTTCACACAAACAACTTACACATAAGGCGAACAAGGAAAAATGTTGGGGTTGTTTCGGGGCTTACCTTAGTTAAACCCCTATTTTAGTGTTTCCACCTCCACAGACAGCTAGATAGATAGAGAATATAAAAGAAAAAAAATAATAAAGTAGACACAATGAGTGATAAAAGAAAACCTTGTGATGGAGGAGAACCAATATCACAAAACAGATAGCTGAGTGATAAAAGCAAACCCCGTGATGGAGGAGAATTTGTATCACAAAATAGATAGTTGATTGATAAAAGAAAACCCCATTATGGAGGAGAACCCATATCAAGAGATATGGAAATAATAAAATATGCTAGCAAATAGACAAGAAAGCAAGAGAGTGTTACCAGCAGTTTGTAGCTCCCTCTTGGCTTGATAAACATGACATTGAGTGCTTTCAAGAGAGCCTTGGTTGTTGATGAGACAAAAATACGGTAGAGATTCACCGTAGAAATTAGATGAAGAAGAGAAAGGAATGAGAGAAATTTGGAATGAGAGAGAGTGAGAATGAATGCTAATGAGAGTGAAAACTATGGTTTTGTGAAGTTGCATGGGTGGGAAGAGTTGTTACATTCAAGATTCTACCACGATGATGGGAAAAGGTTATCGAGATTCCCTCATTTGAACTCATAAAGTGTGGGGATGCTAGTGTGTTGTGTGGACATCCGTGCAGGTGTACAAGTCACAACTTTGCAAGAAATGGGGTGGTGGACTATTGACACTTCATCGTTGCCCCTTATGGAGTTGAAATCATGAAATTTTGACTCATAAGGCTCTTGTCATAAATGCGGCTAGGTGCCATAAATGTGGGGTTAAATTCACAAATGTGAAATTACCACGGGGTGTAAATTTACATTACATTTTTCCCCCACTTTAGTGAGTTGATTTTTTGGAAAATCAGGTACACTAAAGTAGAAAAGAAAACATTAGTGCAAAGTTGAAATTTTGAAAAATGTATAGATTTGCATGCCAAAAAGGATACTTTAGAGGCCGCAAAGGTTGAGCAGGTGGATACTAATGATGCCCCTAGCAATCAAGCTCAGTGAGAAACCACAAAATCAAACGTGAAGTTTTGTTCTACAAAACTCAAATTTAGGTCAGTTCAAAAATTGAAAGAAGCTACCATGGTGAAAAGAATGCTTAAGAAAAATTCAATGGTTCAAAAGAAAAATATGATGAAGAGGTGAGTATATGCCCCCTCCTATTTTTTCCTCTAGGTAGGTGCCTAGTGAAAACAGGAAGAATGGAAGGACCAATTTCATTGGGAACAAAGGGCCAAAAATGATCTACATACCCAGGAGGACCCACAGAAGGGTCACTTTCACGAATTGTTGACTTTTGTGAGAGAAAATTTAGAAAAATGCCTCACAGAAATGATTACATGGACCCCAAGATCGAGCAGTTATGTAGGTCTATAGCCAAAGGCAACGCAGTCAATGAGGTACAAGGAATTCGACCCCTGCTTTTCATTTTTTAGGCATTTTTTTAATTTTTTCCAATTCAAAAGCAGCACAGGAATTTGACTAGTGAAGAGGTGTTCAGTCAGTGCACAGGCATCCAACTGAAACAATATCATCCCAACATCACATCGGCGGCCTCCAACCACATTGGCGTCTTCCATGCATGTGTTCGTTTAGGCAACATTCATGGTGGTTGGCCTTGGATGCCAACACGTTGTTCCTCTGTTCCAAAAGCCAAGTTAGAAATTTTTGATGTAGAAGTTAGAATTTGATGATGTAGATGGATCTAATGTGGTCTTGTTTCCTTTGTAGTACTGGTCATAGATGTAAGAGCACAAAGGTGGTCACATGCTTACTACACTACAAGATTGGGTCACACAAATGCATCTTGATGACCAAGACCATCTTCGACATGTGGGCCTATGGTGGGCCTATACTCTACCAAAGATGTTATATCACCTGTCGATGCTCATGGTACTCATGGAACTGTGGGATGCGGCTATCTCCTCATTCCACTTTCCCATAGGAGAGATGACATTCATGCTTGAGGACATCTATCGAATCATTGGCCTACCCATCTATGGATGGTAGGTGGCCTATAATAATACATGGTTAGCTTGAGAGGCCTCAACAATATTATGTTGGGCATAGAGATCTCGATGATACCATCAACCACATCTATATACAATGGTTTGAGCAGGGATGAGTGGTAGTCCCACTTATTCAAAGGGTGATGGTGGTCACAGTCACCCTCTGAGTCGCTATTGATGGGTGAGGCTCTCACCTGCATGTGGGACTCATCCATACTATTCATGAGATAGAGGAGTGATAAACCATTTTTTCTTGGGGCCAACATGCTTTCCCACTTATACCATGAGTTAGGACGATATGTACACTATGAATTTTCTAGACTCATAGCCTGCATGCTCCTATAGGTGTGGGATTTTGTACACATTACAACTACTTAGCTAGTCAGTATTTCCTCAGGCATGGTCCCTAGTACCTCAATGGTGCATGTGTACCCATTGGTATGTGATTAAAGGTACATAGATCTACATTTTTTGCAGTTTCAAATGGATTCTTTATGGTCGAATGAGGTGAGATGGAAACCATATAGAGGCATGTAGTGTCCCATAGATAGGTGGAAACTATTATATATGTAGCGCAATTGTCTCCTAGTGAGGTGCACCAATTATATTATCATACTATATTACTGGCATAGGGTCACCTGACAGTTCAGGATTTTGTAGAAAGTCCCCTTGACTCCTCCCTCATTCATCTGATTAGCGAGGAATTCCACTAGACTGGGCAATCATTGTACTTCAACAATAACAAATTTCATTGTCAATGATGATGGGTCAGACAATGACGATCAACCCCTAATATTGGCGATTGACGATGTTGGGGTCACTTGTGGCTACAAATCATGGTGGGTGACAGTGGGTCCCTCCCTAATTTTCTTGACACATAATGTTGGTGGACAGGGGCAAGGTGGAGGAGAGGATCATGGCGGTGACAATAATGGTGAGGAGGAAAAGGTGGTGGGAAGAGGAGTAAAGAGGCCTAAACAAAGGCTTTCATCACCCCCAACTACAGTCCCAGTCTCATCAACACCACCTTTGGCAGCCAACATCTCTCCTACAATAGTAGCAGTAGTAGATGTAGGTCCTAGTGTTGCACTTCCTTCGGATCCACACTAGTAGGTTGGGGATCTAGGTGATAGTGATTTATGCTAGTTCCTTTTAGTACTTTATGTTTCAGTTTCATCTCATATATATATGCTCATGTTCTATATGTATATCATCTGGTATTGATAGCGTCTACTACTCTATGGTTGCAGCGAACACACAAGAGTGGATCGCCTTCATCGGGAAATGTGTCTCTAAGGTGGTCCCAGTCATGCCAGTTTAGAGGAGCATCCTTGATGAGTACAAATCAGTTTCATTGGGGAAACATGCCCACTTATTCGAGCCTATTGTGCGGTTGAGAACTGCATACAAGGAGGCATAGGTAGAGGTCATGCAAAGGACTGTCGATGTCACCGCTATGATCAAGCAATGGGATCAACACATGACTAAGCTCGGCACTACTCTCACCAAGTGATACTAGGCCAGGACATGGGAAAAGAGTTCCAAGAGGGCACGTGACACCTTGTAGATCCATCTTGATGACCTCGACAGGCAGGAAATAACCATGAGGCCGAGTGTAGATCCCCAAGTGTAACAACTTGAAGAGGAGATGCAACAAGCTTGGGAGAGAAATAATTGCTCCAGATGAAGGTTGCAGAGTTGCACGAAGAGGTACAAGGACTACAAATGATCCTATCAATGTCACAGTCATACTGAGTTCACTCCATCACATTCGTTCAACCTAGACCTCTGTCACCACTAGGACCAAAGGGCTCGGGGAGCCATGCATCAAGGGTCTAGAGGCCCATTTTGAATATTTTCTAGATTTTATATACCAATGATATTATTTTGTACAACATTATATTGAGGTAAAGATACATACATATATACAGTCACTATATTTTGATACAGTGGTGTGATACATGTACATGGTGCACATTTTGATATATATGAGATTCTCGGTCCGAAATCATGGTGTTCTTTATGTGTATGCATTTTACTTTCATGTATGATTATGTGATGGATTTCATATTTATGGATGTATGTTTAGATTAGATGCTATCACAATCTAATAAAAACACATGGATGTATGTTAATTAAATACAATGATGATCTAATTGCCTAACCAAAAAATTTAATCAAATACAATGCACAGATATGCATCATAACAAAACACATGTATATTTATAATTCCTAATAAAATAAATTAACTATATATACATATTTTCACATCATAACACAAGACGTGAAGATAATTTCTTGATGAAGGAATATCATAGCATAATGAACTACAATCCATGAGGGGTGAGCGTTATGTGTACACCACATAGACACTATGCATAGTATCAACAAAGATGCATCACATTGACGGGTTCTTTTAGAGGCATTCAATCCATAGATGATAGTCCATAAGCACCAGAACCATACACTGAGATGATAATGTAAGGGCCTAACCAATTAGGGCTAAACTTCCCCTAGATCACCTACCTTGAAAGTTCTAGAAAGAAAATCTCGATTATAATGTTTAGAGATTGATCGTTGATAAGCTTGGAGATGATTAATGACCTACAATCAGCGCTCATCAAGCAAATCAAGCTAATTAAAATGATTAGCATGCAATAAATTCTCATCGAGCAACTCAATCTAATTAAAATTATTGGCATAGTAAGTGTCATCATCAATTAATCCTTTAATGGAAACTCGCAAAGATAAAATTTCCAACTCTAAAGGAATGATAGCCTCAACACCATACATGAGGTTATACGACATTGCGTCAGTCATTGTACAAACACTCGTACGATAAGCCCACAAGGCATATGTTAATTGAGTATTCCAATCTTTACCATGTTTATTCATTGTTTTCAAAGAATTAGCTCAAGAGTCTTATTAGACACTTCAGCTTAGCCATTAGACTAAGGATAGTATGGTATAGAAAAATGATGATGAATGTGAAACTTTTCTAGGAATTGATTTACATCTTTGTTCTTAAATCACATACCATCATAAGAAAAAAGGGTAGAAGGCAATCCAAAACGAGCAATAATATTGTTTAGAAGAAAGCTACAAATTACTTCAGCATTTTTGGATTGAAGTGGAACAAATTTGACCCATTTCATAAAGTAATTAGTAGTAGTAATGATGAATACATGTTCTTTAGAAGGAGGTGATATTTTGTCGATAATATCCAACCCCCATTTTGCAAATGGCCAAGGAGAGGTCTAATTTCGAAGCTCTTGAGAAAGAGTACAGATAAGATTGTTATGTTGTTGACACTGCAACAAATTCTTGACAAAGGAAAAAGAGTCTTGCTCTATTGTTTGCCAAAAGTATCCCATGTGAATTAGTTTTTGCACCAGGGATTTACCACCAAAATTTCCACCCCCAAAGCTCGAATGGGATTCTTGAAGGGAAAGGGGTATTTTTGCTTTAGTGAGACACCGAAGAAGAAGACCATTATAATATTTTTGATAAAAGACATCAGATAATATAATATATTGGATTGAAAGTTTTTTTATCTGAGTGCGCGCATTTTTTCTCACATCATCAGAAAAATTTCCAATCTTTAGATAATTATAAATGTGAGAGTAGCACTCCTCCAAGTCTACATGAGCACACATTAGAGCATCAAATTCGAGTTGATCAGAGACAATAGGAGAGAAGATAATGTAAACCATAAAGTGGCATTCTTCCATGCCACCATCTAGAGATACAAGGGAGCTTGCACTCGCCATTGCATCTGCATGTCGATTTTCTCTCCTAGGAGCACTGTCTATAGTGAAAGAAGAGAAATGATCAAGCAAGGATAAGTCCAAATATTGATACTAAGATAGCCTATTATGCTTGGCTTGATACATTCTTGTAATTTTATTTACAATAAGCTCAAAATCACCATGTA
>VDFB02102486.1:0-16894 GCA_007258455.2 Sequoia sempervirens | reverse complement strand
ATCATAGATATAGACATATTTGCAGCCTAAAAAAGTAAAAACAAAAAGTAAATTTAGAATACCACATATCATGCATTATTGCATATGCTAAACAACACTTAGAACTACCATAAATATAACAAATCTGAAATACCATTATACTAAATTAATTTGATATCAAATTTTCAAAACTTGAATGTTACGATAGGTATATAATTATATCGAATTCATTGTTCGTTGGTTCAACATTCAAAACAAACTCAAAGTAATAGTTAATACAATTAATGATAGACATTATATGGGTCATTAGGAAGATTAAGAGCAACATCATCATTGACATTAGATGATCTAGGTAAATTAATAGAACCACATGCAGCCCCGCTAGCACTCTCATTGGAAGCATGCTGGATATTTGACTCCACAGTGTCAAAAAGTAAAGATTGTGTGGCAGCTGAAAAATCCAAATCAGTTCGCTCTGGATCTACATCCCACAACCCCGTGCCTCCTTCCTTATACTCATTCTTTTTATGAGTAAGAAGGCGCAAGTTGGAATGCACATAAACAAGCTCTTCCGCCTTACTTGCTGCCAATCGGTTGCGTTTCACTGAGTGGATAAAGGAGTATGTACTCCAATTTCGCTCAGCTGAAGAGGAACTAGCAACCTATTGAAACAAAGTGAGAGGAACTTATAATTATAAAGCTGTAAATCAAACTTTAAATTTGAAGTTAACCATTTTATTATTTTTAAAATAGTAAACAATATAATTTAGAGAGTGCAATAAAAACTAAGTAACTTACTTGTGATAAAACTTTGATCGCAAGAGCTTGGAGATGTGGTGTTGTAAAGCCATTGACATACCACCAAGAATGAGCATCCATCCTATACTTGTCAATTGAAGCACCAATACTTTGATTTTCACCAGCTACAAAATCAGCAAACTCAGCTCTAACTAAATACTCTGTTTCTTGATCGGGGAAGAGTCTACTAAGTGCTTTCCTACACCCCATACCAACTTCTAGATCTGAATATGGTTGCACTCTTGATGGCAAAGCAAGAATCTCATCACTATAATACTTGGGAGTCAATGCAAATGCAAGAAGATGTAGTGGGGTGGTCATTTTGTTCCACCGCTCAACACAAATTGTTTGCACCTCTTTGAAGAAAGTTTCTTCAGGATCTTGCTCTTTTTCGTTGATGATGATTTTCATTTGCTCAATCATTGTATCAATGCCATCATATACCTCTCCCAAACATGGCTTATCCATGTCAGTAAAACGGATCATACTCATGATGGGCTCAGTGAATCTAAGAAGATATTCTACTCGTTCCCACCAAGTGTCATCTAGGATCATCCGTTTTACATTTGTTGCCCTTTCAGTATTGGATTGCCTCCATAGTGACCAACTTTGACTAATAACCATGCTAGAAAGTGCCCCCCGCACCTTCACAAGTCTCCTCAAGACAATCGTGTTTGATGCAAATCTAGTTTCTGCAACCTATTCAAAAATTTAAAATTAAAATAAAAATATAAATAAGACATGCTTGAGTTTAAAAAATAAAATAGTAATTACTAAAGTGAAATGTAAAATTTAAAAGTTGAAGTGTTTCAATTACCTTCAACAACTCCAACATTGAAAATGATCTAAAAATGGCCTGTGACATTTGATGGTTTGTGATGAACATTTGGATCTCTTCAGCTTCAGCATACATTTGTTTGATCCAATTTATTTTCGCACCCAACTTTTGTAGCATGAGGTTAAGAGAGTGAACAGCACAAGGTGTCCAAAATATGTGCTCAAATCATGTCTCAATCAACATGCCTGCAGCTCTACAGTTCTTTGCATTGTCTGTTACTACTTGGATAACATTTTCAGGACCCACATCTTGAATGCACTGTATAAGGATGTTAGCAATAAATTGTGCATCCTTCACTTGTCCTTCACAATCCACGGCTTTCAAAAACATTGCCCCTTTAGGGCACACTGCAATCACATTGATTAATGGCCGGTTTTTGACATCCTTCCATCCATCAGAAATAATTGACACCCCTGTTTTTTTCCATGAATTTCTAATGGGAATCAATGCATTGTTTATGCCTTTTACCTCCTTTGCTAGTAAGGTGGTACGCACCTTCTCATAACCTGGCCCTGTGTACCCTTGTGGACAGTCACTTGCCTTTCTCAACATATCCTGCCAATATGGTGATCTTACAACATTAAATGCCAAACCGTTTGCATATAGACATCTTGCAACGGCTTGATCTGCAAGGTCTCTAGCTTCAAGCTTAAATGCAGTTTCTAATGGCCCCTTGCTTCTCTTCACACCAACAGTATCATCTTCACTTCTACCCAAAAATGGGTGGCTCTCTACTACAACATCATCAAAGTCACTATGTGTTGGAGAAGGAGGAGGCCTCTTTGATCCCCTTCCACTTCCACTTCCTCCTCCTCTCAGCAAAGGATGGTTTGTGGCATGACCAGCTCTTGCATCTGCTTCCTCTTGCTCTTTAATATATGCTGCTACTTTGTGAGGATGTAACCTTTTACCATTTGCTCCTGCACATACATTGATTCGTTGTCGAGGAATGGCACATAAATGGAATTTCACACGACTGTATGAGCTAGTATACTGAACTTTACAATGATTGCATATCCAAACAAATGTTCCTCCCCCTTTAATTTGTCGTATAATTTGTACATATTTCCATAGAGGTGAATTTGGGTCGGTTTTAAAGGTGGGTCCATCAATAGAAGCAGAACTGGTTGCCATTATATTTCCTACAAAAAATTCAAAAAATAGTTATTGAATATTGAACAATAAATGTTAAAAACATATAATGCAAATATCAGCATTATGATTAAATAGTAAATACAATTATGCAAAATACTTCAATATTTATTACTAAAAATAACAATTTAAATTAATAAACGTTTAATAAATAATATGTAATTACTAATTAATATAATTACAATTTAATAATTTATATTTATAATTTTAATTTTAAATTATAATTGATTATTATTTATTAAAATAAAAAATAGCAACATAAATAAATTTTAACATTAAATAAACAAAATAATAATTAGATTTATATTTATTATTTACATTTAGTAAATTTTAAAGTTTTAAATTTTAAAATTTAATTATATTAAAATACTAAAATAAATTTAATTTTTTATATATAATAAAATTATAAATGTAAAAACATTAAATTGTATAATATTAAATATTATCACAATAACAAATTTTTATTGTGATAATATTTAATATTATACAATTTAATAGTTAATAGTTAATATTTAATAAATAAACTAAAATTAAAAAATAATAATAGTTAATAGTTAATAAATAAACTAAAAATAAAAAATTATAACTATTATAAATTTCTAAATTATAGAGTATCAACTATAAAAAAAAATCGATTTATCAGAAATACCTAAAAATGGCAGATGTCGGCAGAGTCTGGAACTTTATAAACTATAAAAAAAATTTGATTTATGAGAAATACCTAAAAATGGCGGTCGGCACAGCGAATTCGAAACGCCTGAGATCGCGTGAGGAAAGAGACGGCAGTCAATGGAGTGTTCTTCTTGCACGACTAGAGGAAAACCGAAAAATACCCGCGACCAGAGGAAAAACACGCGCGACGGCTGTGTATTTGCAATGGCGGACGAAAAAACTAAGCAAAACATGCGGCCGAAAACAATGCAAATAGGTTAGGGTTTTTTATTTAACCATTCGAAGTCGCAAAAAGTTTTCGAAAACCACGCCGGAATCGGAATGAAAACGCCACGTCACCAAAAAAACGGCGTGATTCGAGGAAAAATCGGCGGGATTCGTGGAAACGTTTTTTCACCAAAAAATCCAAACCCTGTTCGAATCCGCAGGGTTTCCAGAACGAATCCGTTTGGAAACATATCCGTACCCGGAATCGGCAGGGTAAAGGGCCGATTCCGGTAACATAGCCTTTTTGATGATCCCAAGAAATGGTGGAATTAGCAATGTCCCTAGGAAAATGCTAGAATATGACAAATTGGGGCAGGCAAGTTTGGGTGGTCAAATATGATGGAATATGACAATTTATGATATGTAAGGAATATGCTAAAAACAACCAAGAGGATGTTTTACCAGGGAGGGTGTTGGGATTTGGTGTTTTGGTTAAGGTGCCATACATCCTTTCGTATTGCTAATGGTTTTCCAAAACCATTCATAGTTTCCAGTTTGAACCTTGCCTATTTATTGGTGCTTAGGAATGTAATTTGTATGGGTTATTCTGCAAGTAGTGGTATATTGCTGGAATCATTCTAGATTTGTATGCTGGTGATACTCTTGTTATGGCTCACTTTGCAAGTGTATTGTAACCGTGCTAAGATTACTGAATAATACATTGCACTACTTTAAAGTGGGGGGTTTTCCTCTTGAAAGAAATTTCCCCACATATATCTATGTTGTCATATATTGTGTTGATGTTATTAGCAGTGTCGGGCTGCTTCTTCCAGATCCGCGATTGAAGATAATTCAAATGTAGCCTAACGGCTATTTGAATTATATTTATATTCGATCTCTTGGCCGACTTGAGATAAGTGAAGAGACACATCATTTGTTGATATTTATTATTTGTTAATTAATGAAGAGATGTGATGAGGCCGACCTCATACTCCTTGGGCGCAATTTCTTGAAGAGACGTGCTCATCTCTTGTGGCCGACTTGCTTTATGAAGGGTCACGTCCTTCTCTCTATCTTGTATATATATATATCCATTGATGTTTCATTGTTTAGCATTTCATTCATATTCATCATAAGTCGTCACATACATAGTGCGAATTCTGTAGAAGCGCAGTTTGAGGATTTGTATAAGGCTGAGTCTTATCATCAGCAAATTATATTGTTGTGTTCTGCATCTACATCAGTTTGTGGTGTCTCTTATTGGCCTTCATATCGGCTCTTGTAAAGGAGACATTTGTGTTGAGATTTCAATATATAAGTGATATATTGTTGCTGGGTTTTTCTCCCTCAGGAGGAGGGTTTTCCCAGCGTATCTGCTGTGTTATTGTGTCTGTTTTTGAATTAATTTTCTGTGCATTAAATCTGATCATAAAACTAGCATATTGTATATATGCTTTATATTTGTTTCTCCTTTCTATAATTGTAAAGATCTTAAATTTGTGCAATACTATTTGTTGATATTCAAGTTTGCATTTTGGTTGCTATACAAATATAAGACAAGACCTGCAAGATAACCTTTGGGATTTTAGAAGACAGCTCTTTGTCAAATATTCAGTGTGTTTTTTCATAAATGATGTGAAAGGAAAAGGGAAAAGATTGAAAGATAAAACTAAACTAAGGCAATGCCCCAGACAATAAAGCTCTTAATTGCTACTGAAAAGCTTGCACTGATGTAATAATTTGTTGTACCCAAAACCAAAAATTTTGCTTCACTAAGGCATTTTGCTTAATTGAGTCTTAATCTTGTTAAAGTGTTGTCAGAAGGTCGTTTTTGGGGTTTTTAAATATGGAGTTGGTGTCAGTGTCATGTCAGTCTGTCACTGAAAAGATTTAAGAAAAGTGAAAATTTGAACGGAAAACATCAAAATTTTCTATCTCTGGAGAAGGGAGCACTTTCTCAAATGGGCGCCCTATCTTTTAGGGGTCCAGATCCTATTTTTAGGGTTTGTCACCTCCAGCAGATATTCGTCCGACATCACGTCAGCTTCGCAGTGAGCTATCAAGCCTGTCAAACGGACCTGTTTCAAGCAAGTTGTGGTGAATACAGCGCAAAACAAGGCGAAAGTGAAAATTGACTAACACTGGTAAAAAGCGCAGCTTTTAGAAATGGCGCCCATCTTTTTGAGGTGCCAAATGAAGGTTTTTGGCTAAATGCCATCCAAGATGTTTGTCTCACTTTTGTTCGAGCTTCGCGACGCATCCGTTAGTGGGTGAATCTGAGTTGCTGAAGTGCCTGAACCTGAGGTCAAACGTGGGGTCAAATCTTAGTCAAAATGTCAAAGGAAAAAGCAAAAGAGCACATTTTGGAAAAGGCGCCTAAGCTTTTCAGGCCTTTAATGCTTTCTTTCTGATGATTTTAGATATTCAATGCGTCCGTGTTACTTTCAGCTTTCCGTTGCCTGTTTCCGTCAGTTCGGAAGATGTCTTGGCAGCTTGTAGTCGGGGTTTTTATATTATTTTTGTCGTTTCCAGAAATGGCTAAGTCTGGAGTGAAAAGAGCAGCTTTTCAAAAAGGCGCCCTTGTTTTTCACCCCTCAGACGTTTTCTTGGGAAATGTACCTTTGCAGTTGTTATGCAGAATGATGTCAGCTATGCAGTGAACCTGAGATCTAGTCCTGAAAGTTAAGAAAATGAAAGTTATGAAGGATTTATTTTTCCCTTCGTACGAAATGCAGAAGTCAAAATTTGAGTAAGTCTGAGAAAAAGCGCAGCTTTTGAAAAAGGCGCCTGGATTTTTAAGCCTTCAGATGTCAATTTTATGACGTGCAGTCTCAAGATATCTTTTGATCAATTTTTGCTTAGCTTCGCGATGCACCTGTCAGCCAGTCAATCAGAGAAGTCAGTCAACCAGTGTCAGAGGATGAACAGAGGTCCCGACAGAGGTTTTTAGCTTAATTTTTCATGAAATTTGGCTAAGTCTGGAATTCGCTTGAGTTCAAAGTTGAATTTTCGAAAGTGAGTTGAATGGACGCCTTAACTGGAGTTCTGACTGCAGTTAGACTAAACGATTTCTGGGTTGTCATCTTCAGTTCGTATATTGGCATGATGAGTGATCTTTCAGTTCGCATGTCGAGTTAACTAGTTTGCATGTTCAGTTAACTATCTTGCATGTTGAGTTAACTTGATTGCATGTCCACTTAACTGAAGATTATCACTGAATGTCAGCTAAAGTCCACATGCATGGCGAATTTGGTTGCAGTTGTGAAGATTTTAGTGAAGATGGCGCTTCATTAAATGTCAACTGGAGTTCAAGAGGGACGAATTGAATGATGAAGCATATTTTAGTGAAGTATGGCGCATGAAGTTGTTAACTTTAGTTCCAAAGGGGTCGCCATATTTAGGTTTGAATAGTGAAGCATGAATTGGTGAAGATTCGCACTTTTCAAGGAATGGCAACTTTAGTTCCAAAAGGGTTGCTATATTTAGATTTTATTGATTAAAGCATGTGAAGTTGGCGCATTCTTGAAGGCCAACTGAAGTTCCAAAAGGGTCGCTATTTTTAGATTGTTTATTGTATGAAGATGGCGAATTCCTCATCTCAATCAAGATTGCTAACTGAAGTTATCAAAAGGGTCGCTTTAGGTCAAATTTGGTGAACCCAAAGCAAGTGTGAAGGATGGCGAACTCAATGAAGATGATTAACTGAAGTCAAACTCGTATAGAGTGGTTAACTGAACTGTTGAAGGGCGAACCCTAATGCATGGCTCTTTATTTAGCATATTCAAGTTTTAGTTAACTAGAAATGGGGTCCAATTAGAAGCCAAGCGCATTTTTCATGCATTCCTTGCTTAATGCAAATTTTCAATGATGAAATTCTATATATTTCAGCCATGGCGTCCATTATTTCATCATCTTTTGCTCTGAAGCTCATATTCTTCTTGAGCGACCAGCAAGCTAAAGGTGATTCAGGTGTCCGAGTTCAGTGTTCTTCGAAGCAACGAGTTCAGATTGTTCAGAGGAAGAAGATTCTAGACTTTATTTTCTCTTTGCATGCAGGTTTCATCAAATTCCAGAGAAGAGGTTGGCAGATTTTTCAGAGGCAGACAAGCAAAACTTTCTATCTTCTGTCTTATTTCTTCTATTTCTCACCTTAGGTACTTTCTTCGCATGTCAAAGAAATTCAACACATATTCAGAATCTGATTATCAGGGTTCGCATATTTCAGTGTTTGCAACAAGACCCACGTCT
Source organism: Sequoia sempervirens (assembly GCA_007258455.2). NCBI lineage: Eukaryota > Viridiplantae > Streptophyta > Pinopsida > Cupressales > Cupressaceae > Sequoia > Sequoia sempervirens. The sequence goes on along the minus strand of VDFB02102486.1, from coordinate 9,000 downwards.
TAGATTTTTTCGAGAAAATTGCCCCTTGCCTTCGTTCTGAAGCTCTGTGCTTTTTTCCGAGAATCTCTTTGCATGTGGGCTTGAAACACATTTTTTCGAGAATCTAGCTATCTGGGTTTGTTCAGAATTCAGTTGTGCACAAAACCCATGTTCCAGAAAAACTTCGAAAATTTCTTTTGTCAGAGGCTATTTTTAGCTTTGTCAAGAGGTTTTCAGAAAGTTCTCCAAGTATATTCGACTTTACAGTCAAAAGTCATCATTTTCAAAATGTAGTTCAATCTCATTGATTACAAGGTGAAATCAGCTCTTACAAATTTCATCAAAACGTCAGATACAGACCTAAATCATGTTTATCCAGTGGTCAATCTGAGCAGTTTGGAAGGTGTTAGCAGCAATTTGTTGAGGAATCTTGAGCGTTCCGGATTGCTGGCAGCGGCATCTATTCCTGTTACTACTTTTGATCTTGAGTTCGTACTTGCTTGCATTAAGCATTATGACTCGTCTTCACGACAAATCAGATCAGCAGATGGCAGGGTTGTTTGCAGTCTCAATCCGAAGGACATAGAGAAATGTTTTGCTATTCCTCCTCGTTCAGATAACTTCACTGTGGTTCTTGAGGCTTGTGAGAAGATATGGAATGCTGATCAGCAACGTTCGCAGAGGAAAGTGGCTCAGAAATGGTTGACAGTTCAGAAGACTAATTTGCCTAAGAAGGTTGGTCGCGGTGAATTCAAAGAGGAAGTTGCTGTTTTGATAACTTTACTTAACCGAGTTACCGGTCAATCAAATGCTAGCACTTTTCGTCCATGGATGTTCTACCTGATTACCAGAATTCTTGATGGTACAGAGCGTTTTGATTGGGCTATGCTGATTAGTGATTGCTTACATCAGCAAATTACTAACTTTCTCAAGTATCATGAGATTCATATGATATCCTACTTGGTTTACTTAGTTGCTTTTCAAGGTAGCTACAGGTTTCTTAAGACCAATGGCACTCTTGGTGTTTAGCGTGTTCATGAGTATTATCCTCGGTTGGAGTTTTCTCAATCCGAGCAGGACTTCCAAACAGTGAATGATCACTTTTCCATGAGAACAGTAAGAGATCTTGATGATGAAATGCACATTCGTATTTCTGCCGAGGCTAAATCAGCGATGGAGACTTGGGCGGATTGGTTTATCCAGTTTCCTACTTTTACATACATCCGCGTTTATGGATATGTTGGAGAACCCCTGATGTTACCGAGATACCCTTCAGATAAGCTCATTTTTATGGAATTCCTCAGACAGATGCAGCACGTTCATTTCTTTCTTCGTAGTCGTCATAAGACTGCAGCTAATTTTCCATTCACATTGGGAATTTTCACATGCGATGCGGCGACAGATGCCAGGTTTATGTCTACTGAGATAGAAAGGTTCAAACTCAAGACTTATACTGAGAGGCGTTCCTATGATCCTCTCGGTCATTATGCAGATCGGTTAGAGCGAAGGATTGCACATGCGCCAGCACTTGAGGACTTCTGGGCTAATTGTGAAGATGAATTCAAAGTCCGTCGTCGTCACTACTGTAGACTCACTATTGGTCAGCTCTCTGATTACCTGTCAGAAGATGTTGATGGTCTATCAGATGATGATGGAGAAGTTCTTCTCAATTCATATGTCAAAGATCAAGTTGCTCGGCAGCCACTTCGCTCACCTGATTGGTATGCCAAGGAGAATATTTCTATCGAAGAGGTTTCCAGATCAGTTATCAAGACTAGTAAGTTGTTCTTGGAGAGCAAACGTACACGGAAGTCAGTTCCTGTAGCAGAGCCGCCAAAGGATTTCTCTTCGTTGCCTTCTACTTCTAGAGCAAGACCCAGAGTCAAGGCCATTATAATACCTCCTGAAGGGGTTAGACTTAGTGGAAACACAGGGAAAAGAGCTACTGGTAAGAGGAAGCAGAAACAAGTTGAGAATGTTCCTGAGGTTCCAGTAGAGACAGTTATTCAGGCCGAACCTCATGTTTCTCCTCCTAGTTCACCTCATGAACAGCCTATTGACATAAGTTCTGAGCCTGAGACACCAATTCAAGCTGGATCGGAGACACCTGAACCACCACAGGTTGATACATCAGGGACAGTCTCTCCGCGAATTGAGAATATTGTTCAGTCTTGTTGGCTCGAGAAGTCTTTAGGGAGACAGAGGCGTGAACCTTCATATAACCTTGACTTATCTGAGTTCGGTGAACCTTATCAGAAAAGGTCAAACAAGAAGATCAAGAAACAAGTGCACATTGAGAAGACTCCAGAATCAGAAATCGTTATTGAAGTTGCAGTTCCTCCAGAGGGTAAAAGCTTAGATGAAGTCGAGGTTGGTGACTTTACATTCACTAAGGCTAATCTTGGCAGGACTACACGAGAGACAGATGTATCTCTTCTTAAGATTGTTACCAATAATCTTGAAGAGCGTATCACCAAAGATGGAGAAGATAAGGCATTACTTAAAGCTGAGATTGGTCAACTTCGTCGATACATTTCTGATCTTGTTCATGGGAATTCGAGTAGGATACCTGTTCTTCCTCAGCATACACCTGCAGAACAACAAAAATTGGATCAGTTAGTCAGTCATGGCAGACTTTTGGACAACTGGATTGATAGTTTAGTTGCTGCTGGTAAAACTCTTCTTGCAGATTTGTATCAGTTGAGGGGTGATGCACATAAACTCCGTCAGGGTGTTCAGTCGCTTGAGATTGCAGTTGCAGAGAACTTGGCAAAGGATCGTGTTCTGGTATCTCAGTTATCAGTTGCATATGATGCCTTGGAGATTGTTGAGGACCAAGACAAAGTTTTTATTTGGAGAGAGCAGCACCTTCTCAGAACAGAAATATGTGAGAAGATCTCTACTAAATTGTTTTCACTCAAGGATGATGTGGTTGGAGTACTTGCACTGGTCAGTGGCTTCATTGTTCAGATTCCGTGTCATTATCTTCTGGAAGATGGCACGTATGTTGAGTTGGATAAAGTTCAAGCAGAGTTCGAGAAGCTGATTCGTGACAGCCTTGAAGGTGAACCTATGGCGCCTAGGTTAGAGAATATTTCAGTAATTGCAGCCAGTTTCAGAAAGGCGACTGAGGAATGTAAAGATGGCATGCACACAATTACAGAGAGTGGCAGAGAACTAAAGAAACAGACTGTTGTTTTAAGCAATGTTAAAGTGCCAGATGACAGAGAGATCGATGAGTTCTTGGTCGAAGTGTTAGACCGAGTTAACATGGAGTGATCTGCCAGTTGGAACCTGCAGTTAATTTCAAGGGTTGAGTCTTGAACATCAGTTAACTTGACTTTCAGTCTTGAGTTTACTTGCTGACTTAACACATGCTTATCTCATCTTTGGAATTATCAACACAGGAGTTAGGGTTAGGGTTTCCAGTTAACTGAGGGTAGTGTCCAGTTAACTTTGCTTTAAATAAGGACGTGCATGCTTGCACATGGTCCATTTAGGTTATTTGTACCGGTTAACTGATGGTAGCTTTCCAATTAACTGTATAGTTTACTTCATTAGGGTTTAATAATAATCTTGCATGCATTGCAAGACTGTAGAACTCAAGGTGATTTTAGGGTTCCCTACACCTTGATGTATATAAATAAGAGCTTTTGCTCATTTGTAATTAACTTTTGCTTGAGAGAGAAATATATGCTGCACCTACCTTGCCCTCAATATTGCTCTTTTGGTATTTGTTCATGTGTCTTTGCTATTACAGTTAATTGTTATGCCACATAGGGTTTCATGCAATTGTGATAGTGGATTCTTTCCATAGTTTAGATAAATTTGTCTTGTGAATCTTTTGTCATTATTGATCAAGCGTTATGCCACATAGGGTTTCGTGAGATTGTGATGATAAATCTGTTTTGAGAAGTCTTTACTGTTATGATCAAGTGTTATGCCACATAGGGTTCCATAAGGTTGTCATGGTAAATACTTCCCTTAGTTTAGATAAATCTGTTTTGTGAATCTTTTATCATTTTAATCGAGTGTTATGCCACATAGGGTTTCATAAGATTGTGATGATAAATCTGTTTTGCGAGTCTTTACTATTATAATCAAGTGTTATGCCACATAGGGTTTCATAAGATTATCATGGTAAATTCTTAAATCTGTTTTGTGCCAATAGACTTGTTCAGATTGAGATAATAGTTGCGCCACCTTGCCTTCAAGTAGAGAATCTAAACACGTTTATCGTCTGATAGTCATAACCTTGCTCCGTTTTCTCATGCTCTGTTTTCTTGAGGGAACTGGATAGAATTTAAGTTATTAAGTTTAGTTGTAGTTAGTGAATCTGCGAAACCAGAGAAAACTCAGCTGCAACGTATTAGTTTTCAAGAAAGCCTTGTACCTCTACAGCTGAAACAAAAAGACAGGAATTAGTTTAGTTTATTTCCCTTTGCAGGTATTTTTGTAAAGCACAACGAGGGAGCTTCCCCTCCTAATTTGAAGAGCACTCATTGCGTAGTGTACATAGGCTGTTCGTAGCAACTCTTACTCCAGAGGTGTTAGTTGTTACGCCAACATAATTATTCAAGATAACAATGATTTGCTTTTGCGACAAAGGGCATGTACATGCATGGTTATCAATCAGCAGACAAAGGATTGAATCTTAAACAGATGAATCAAGGCTATCAATGATGAAGAATTGGGAGAAAAAACATAATATGATAACAAAATAAGCACAGAAAGACACTATTTTATTCTATATATGGCCAAGGAACAATTTTCATAAAAGGTTGGGAGCGCGATCATATACAATGATTCAAGCCTTCATATATTGATTTCAAAATTTTCCTTGAATGTTGAGTTTTTAATAGTACTATATTACAAAAATCTCTACAGCCCCACCCCCTCGCGCCCGCAGCCCCACCGCCCCCTTCTTTCCAAAGCTTTGCTCTTATTTATACATAATTAAAAATCAAAAAAACATCACCACATGCTCTCGAACTGAAGTTGCATGTCTTGCTCTGATGAATCCGAACTTCCAGAGCTGATTTCAAAAAGTGCTGAGGAATATCAGCATGTTCATATTTTCAGAGGATGCCCTTTTGAACTGATAGTCAAAAAGATTTGACAGCTAAATGATTTGAGAATCAAATGGCTCCAAAGAAATCTAGGTGTGATGTAACTTAAAATTTATTCTAATGGCATAGCAAAAAGAAGTGACAAATCTGTCAATTTTCCTAATGAGCGCAATGTGGTGGTGTTGGGAAGCACAATCATTTATCTTCATGGTGGACCCACTTAAAAATCTGGCTTGGGTTCTACAACCAATGGCACAACAATATAAAGTTGTTAGATTGACAACATTTATATGTTGTGCATGCCATTGATCTAAGAAAATGATCAATAGTTCCAATTCAATCTAGCTCTCATTTAGTTCACTTAGAAGAGAGGGAGCCATCCTTGACAACTCAACACCTCCTATCCAATAGTGCAAGGCAAAACCTGCCAATTGACAACTTCAAAACTTCATGTGATGACGCCATGCAGCATTTGTGAAATCAACAACCTTTTCTTCACTTGAGCTTTATAAAATTTATTGGGACCCACCATTGGCACCAACTCATATTGCTCCAACCAATGGCACAATGTAAAAAGGTTGTCAAATTGACAACTTATATGTTGCAAGATGCTACCACATGGTCCCTTGTACATTGGATCGACGACTCTGAGATAATCTTTAACTATGCTTTTTTTTACTTTGGAAGGCAAGACCCACTATTCATTGAGCTATAAACTTTACCCAATGGCGCAACATTTTTGTCTTGTCAATCTGATGACGTCTCAAATATTGTGCAAATCATTGATTTGATCTAATATCAATGACCAATACAAAACCGACTTTCCTTAATGAAAAATGAAGTCCTATGATAACCTGAAAGCCTCCCATAACTGTAAACATCTCTAGAGGAGCCAAACAAATACCAAAACCTTTGAAACAAAAGAATATGCTGTGACATAGCTCAGCCCAAAAGAACTAGTACCCTTAGAAATAGATTTTGGCTTGAATAGAGCGAACAGATGGCAAGGCTCTACATTGTCCTCTAAAGTTAGTTTATGAAGCATACCTTGCTTCTTTTCAGCCTACACAAAAGGAAATTGATGTAAGTCTTTTGATCTGATCACAAAGATTGGAATTTCTTCAATGGTGGAAGGCATATCCCTAGATAGGCTTCAAAGGGGCTTTCTCTCCCCCACCCCTATTCTTGGAGCTGCACAGAAAAAACAACCTAACAATGATGATGCATCATAGGCAAAACAAATCTACAAATAATGTAAAAATTGGAGTACAATGCATTTAGGGGCTGATTATAAAAGTCAATCATAATCTCTCGCTAAGTTGACAACAAGAAATTTGGCTGTGGAAAATGTATTGGCTTCAATGACAATTATGGGAGAAAATGCAAGGCCTAGTACTTCAGCAACTATCCCTTCTTTCCCCATGGGCAATACCATGGTGCTTTTGGCAGATGGAAGCAATCATAGTATGATGATTTTCTATCTTGGACAAAGTAAACCTAGTACAATTTGGCGGCTCCCTTAGTAGAGATTTTGGATCAAGGCTTTTTCTTCTCTAGTTTAACACTGTTGAAGACTACAATTTTCTGCAACAAAATGGCCCTCAATTTTATGGAAAATCTAGATTGTTTTTTGGCCCATGGTCCCCCTTTACCAATCTAGATCCACCTGTATAAATTACCATTGATCATGAGAGATGTTGAACTTATGAAAAAAACTGATTGATCAGATGGGTATTTTGTGAAAATAGACTTGAAGATGGTGGATCCAAAAAACAGATTTGTTTCCTAATTCGTCTGAAGCACTTTTCTTTGGTTTACTTTTCATTTTTAAAAACAAGAAGTGGGCCCTTATCATGGATCATAACTTTGTTGTGAATTATGACACTATTATGTTAAAGATTGTGAAAAGAATGACTTTAAGATTGTAATACTGTGGTATGTTTGGTTGTGGTAAACTTGTGATTTAAATGTGACCAACTTGTATTTGGCCATAAGAACTTACTCTTGGCCATGATAGCATGAAATCTGTCATTTGTAACTTATGGCATACTATAACGTCATAACATGATCACAACCTTGCAACAATCTCGCTTTGAGGTGTCAATGTCAATAAAAAGTTTGGCAAGGAAGAGTTTTGTATCCCCACTATATACTATTAGTTCGTTACTAAGTAGTTGTAAGAATCTTTACCAAGTTTATATTGGGGTACAACTATAAATATGCATAGGTTGGAAGAACTATAAAACATGAAAACAACCAACCCTAGAACCTACATGATTGAGGTACTTGGTACAACAATGTCTATTTGTCTATAACTCCATCACATAGAAATGAGTAGGGAAGCATGTGACATAGGTTGAGGCTGGACCTCATAATTTGTCTCATCTATTCTTCCTTATGTGTGCATTGAAATATAAATCCTATGGCCTAATTTCTATATGCATATCCTGATCTTCCAAATACAACAAGAGTCGTAGGAAGAACTACTCTATAGATGACAAAGATGTTGCAAGCAATGACAATGCTAAATAAGATGTCGTTGAGATTTCGGCAAGGCTAACTAAGTCGCTAGAGTGCCCATTAAGACAAAGATTCGAAATAGTTAGAAACTCAAAGGGTTGAAATGTTAGGAGTTGTGACCTGAAGAGCATCATGCCACTTAGCTAGTGAACCTTTTGACATGAACTATTGTTGCTTATTGATATTTGCCTAATGCATAGATAGGATGTCTGGGATTGTAAGTCTTGTATATTTGTCATTTCATTATTATCATCATGCACGTGCATAGCATCTTATGTTCATGTTCGAGTATGCAGCATTGGAAGAATCCCACGGGCCATTCTTGAAGTATGTGTGATGGTTGAGGTGGACAAGGCATCCATCATTAGTTTTCATCAAATCTTACTCTAACTCAAAATCCTCACATCATTGCACTAGACATTGTACTTGGAATTATTCTAATTGCTCATGCATGACTTGTGATAAATGTAATCACTGGATTAGATCATGTAATGTATTGCCTTATGACATATATGTAATTGTAATAAATTTGATGGGCCTTGTACTTGTTGTACTTTATTGAGATGTCATAGATTGATTGTAGCCTTTGCACTTGCTCTTGTGGGATTATAAATCTGTTGATGAATGGATGAAAGACTAGTTATGGTGTTGAAGGCATAAGAATATGGCTAGAAAATAAACTTTGTAGTCGGTGTACAATGTCTATTATTATGTTTCAATAAAATTGGTTATCTGACTATGTATTAATTGGTTGTCGGCTTCGGTTAGTTATAAGCATCGGTTGGTTGATGGTTGTGTTCTTCTTGGCAACCATCGAGTCCTTTAAATACATTGTGTATTGTCAAGGAGAGTGGTATGATTTAGTTGGATCGACTCTAATCCTTGGCTAACCATCTTTGATCTTCTTCTGTAATAATTTCCTTTGTGAATAAAAGACATATTTTACGCATGTATTTAGTATGCATTGTAATATCTATTATTAATTCATGTATTTAATTTATCAGATAGAGCAATAAACATTTGGCACAGTTGCCTTAAAGACATCAAGTCAAATTTGAGAGATTCATGCCCTTAGACCCCAATAAAGGCAGGAAGAGACCACAACATGGTCAAGATCAAGAGATCAGGCGATCTTTAAGGATCATCGAACAAAGAGAAAAAGGAGACGATTGAAGGGTGAAGTTGAAGAAAGCGAAGGGTTTTTGAGGGAAAGCCCAAGTCCACCCAAGAGTAGAAGCTAAAGTGTAAGCAAAAGTCATAGTCGAGAGAGAAAGAAAACATTAAGAAGAAAACGCACGAAGGGAGAGTGGGAAGAAATAGCACAACACCTACTACTCCCCAACGAAGCGTACATCGACTTTGCCAACCAAGTTAGAGAGTCATTTGTACCATCAACATTGGACGAAGGGGAAAGTGAAGGAGAAACCACCAA